>JACEIK010000213.1:320175-360925 GCA_018107945.1 Datura stramonium | reverse complement strand
TCCTTAGGCGAATCCCATATTTGTTTAGGCGAATCCCACATCGGTTGGGTAGGAGAATGAAGAGTGCTTTATAAGTTCTTGGATACCTTTTCCTTCTAGACGCATTTTAAAATCGTGAGGGGCAAAGGCCCCAAAGCGGACAATTTGTACAAGTGGCGGTCTGGGTTGTTACAATACGATCCGTGACAAGTCTCACGGCATCAGTCTTCCAGGTTAAACTTTCAGCATCTTATCAAGGCCCTCAATACAACTCGTAGGTCTATCCTACAGATCGTACTGTGGACTGCACTTTTGTTCCATTTTTGCACACTTTTAGCTTCCTTTTGCAATTTATTGTTCCAACATTATCCTGAAATCAAAGGAAAAGTGTCTCATATTGACATAAATACACCTAAGTCCATGCTATTATCTTAGTTTTGAGCGTCAATAGTGTTGTAAATCCACAGCACATCAACATCCTTAACCCTAACTAGGTGGTACATACACCCCTTAGAGATCATCTTCCTAGCCTCGAGATAGGAAATAAACCGACCTGCTAGCACCACCGAACTACCCTTCCACTCAAAAGATAACTCACCTGAAAAATGAAACTCCACAGTACAGGTCCTACAATTAATCTAAGCATAACATGCAAACAACCAATCCATACCAAGAATAACATCAAAGTAAATCATGGATAACTCTACCAAATCTACGGAGGTAAGCTTATGCAACACAGTGACCGGGCACCCTCTATATACTCATTTAGCTACCACTGAATCACCAACTAGGGTAAAAACTGAAAATGGTTCTGACAATGTCTCGAGACTAACTCCAAGGATACTAGCAAAGTAAAGAATCACGAAATACAATGTGGCTCCTGAGTCTAACAATGCATAACATCAATATGAAAGACACGCAACATACAAGTGACCAGGTCTGGTGAAGTCTCCTGCTCCTGGCGCAAGGAAAGGGCATAGAATCGGTTTTGGCATTGACCGCCACCCCCATTATTAGGTGCTCCGTGTGGAGCTAGACGGGATGGAGCTGCTTCTATCCTGGTGGTCTTTGCTCGACCCCTATCATTACCCTATCTGGCATATGGAGATGCTCGGCGCATCTGCCTAGATCTACCCCACCCGAAGCAGACATTCGAACTGAGCAAGCACTCCCCGGTGTGACTCTTTCCGCACTTCCCGTAGGCTGGAGAGGTATACTCTGACCGGGTGCCCCTCTGATCCCTTGACCATGAAGCCCTACTCCTATGATCACCCCTGGGTTTAAATGGGACATTAGCTGATGATGGGGCTAGGGCTAGTGACCTCTGCTAGAACTGTGGAAGGTAGCCACCGCCGGATCTCTGATGTGAAAACCCACGACTATCTGTCTGAGATCTCTTTGCCTGCCTCTCCCTCACATGAGCCACCTCCATCTGCTGGGCGTACAACACTATTTGACAAAGTCCATATCCTGATGAAGCATGGCAGTTCTGCAATCCTTGTCTAAATAACTAGCCACGCCATGAACAAATCGGCTCACCATGCCCTCTGATCAATCACCAACTCTGGGGCATACTTTGACAACCGGGTGAACTTAAGAGAATAGTCCAGCACTGTCATCTTTCCTTTCTTGAGGTTAATAAACTCAGCTAATTTCATTTCCCTCATCTCCCGAGGGAAGAACCTATCAAGAAAGGTCATGTGGAACTCATCCTAGCTAATAGGGCCCGCACCCGCTGCCTTGCTATCCTTCTATAGCTTGTACAAAATATGAGCGACCTCCTTTAGCTGATATGAGGCCAAGTGTACACACTCACCATTCGTTATCCCCATAGCCTGAGTGACCTTCAAGATCCCTTCAATGAACTCATGTGGATCCTTGTCCACCTTTGATCCCGTGAACTCGAGAGGGTTAATCCTCAAGAAGTCTCTAATCCGAGCCGCCCCTACATTGCTATTCTGTGGAACCTACACAACAGCCAGCTGATTGACCTGAGCGGTCAAGGCCTACGCCAATATCTTAATCGCTGCCCGAAACACGGCGTGGGCAGCTGGCTCTAGTGCCTAGGGCTCCGAAATAGGTGGGACTTGATGATGCCCATGGTCGTTTCCATCTCTGTGGCCTTCATCATTTCTATTAATCATTTGTTCACTCTCATAGGAGCCATAATTCTGCAATCGAGAATTGCAAACATTAGAAGGATAGAAAGGAATTTCATTGCACGACATAGAACATGAAATAAGGGAATATTTCCTAAAACGTCTAGTATCCTCTTCGTCGTAGGTGTAGCTTACATCACACCCATGAAAAATACTCTACCTAACGTGGATTTCAAACTCCCTAGGACACTTCAAACCTATTGCTCTGATACAAAGTTTGTCAAGACCCGAACGTACACCCGGATCATAGACACGGGACAAGGGACCCCGAGAGACCCCAAGTCGACCCATGGCTCGTGCATTCAACTAATCCCGTTCAAATAAAAGGAATATTAAGCATAAAACATCGTGGAAATTTAACCATGACATAACATCAGTAAATACCAAACATTTTCATAAGTTGAATACTACTCATTTGTCCGGAAGCCTCTAATACGTAAGATGGGTTGATGGGACGACATCCCTAACTAACTCGAGCAATACTACAACATATTCAACAGGAAAGTTTATCAAATGGCCCTCGGAACATGAGGACTCACCAACAAGCTGATATCATAGGCTGGGATGGACTAAGGATTAGGATGAACCTGTGATCCGGGCCCTGTATCATAAAACGATACAACATAGAAAGTATGCTGCCAGTACATGGAATGTACTGGGTATGCAATATAAGTAAAACGGACATTTTAAAAGTAAAGTGAACTCGTGAATAGACATAGGAGAAGGACATCATGCTTACATCAGAATCTTCATAATAAAACATTAGGCTAAAGACTTTCAAATCATTCATAATCATTCATTATCAAAGTCGTAAATAAATTTATCATAATATAGCTTGAGCCAATAACATAAACACAACAATGCATAAAACATATGGAACAATGGGAGGACTCATCATAACTGACACCATCATGGTAGAGCCTCTCATGATGCCCCATTGTCTCGCTCAAGTGGGCAGAGCCGACCCTGGCTTGCCAAGCGAGGGTCATGCATAAGGCGTGATATCACAATTGAGGGGATCATTATCAATACATAATATCATTTACAACCCACGGTGGCACATAGTTATGAGACATCGGCATAGTCCTTTGAACGTCGGGCTGCTCTATGTTAGACACGGCTCCCAAAAACATGCATATAGGTTTATACATAAATCATTAACATCATGCATAAAATTTCATTGGGTAAGATATAACATTTATCATCATTTATAAACTTTAAAACATGCTTAGCCAAGAATCAAGGCCCTTTTCATCGGCCAACATCATGAATCGATAAATCAAGCAATTCGTTTCATAAATCATAAATCATTATTTAGCATGTGGGCATTTCCCATTACTTCGTCATATTCAATACTTTCAAAATAGTCTCATAAGCATAGGTAACTCGAAAATCATGCTTTTCCATCATCAACAAACTCACATTATAGAGTATTCATCATAAATCATAACTTTCATGAACTTTCATCAAATGGGCATTTTAGATTTAAGAGCTTAAACATGATTAAAGGAAAATAATGATAAAAACATCCCATCACTCAGAATTCAGTAATTAAAAATAAGTTAAATCATACCCATAAAGAGAAATCACATTGTCATGCTTTGGATAAAACCTCATGGAATTTGAGTAGGGGAATTCATGAATTAACTTGAAATTTTGGTATGGTTCGGGAAGAATTTCACCCATTTTAAAACCCTACATACCTGGGAATGGAGGGACTCAGAGTTCCTTGAACACCCACAAAAATTTTTATTAAAATTTTGGGGGAAGAAGGCCTTGAATCTCCCAAAAATCTCTCTAAAATCCTTTCATTAGAATGGGCATGCATAAAGGGCTTAATCCATCTTATCTAACTCAGTAACATATCCGAAACGACGTTGTTTAGTCCTTATGGACGTAGGAAGTTATGAAAACACACTTATTAAAACGCAGAAATTTCTGGTCGCCATTCCTCACGAGGGACCTAACAGGTCATTGCCACAGGGCACGACTCGTGGCCTTAATCTGTTGAGTCCACTGCCAAAACCTCCAAGGGAACCCCACGGGTGACTTCATAAGTCATGAGGTCAGACCACGACTCGTGGTCACCTTTCATGGCCTACACTGCCCATCCTAATTTTGGAAATCCTCCAGGATTGACCACGGGTGACCTCGCGAGTCGTGAGGTCTGACCACGACTCGTGGTCAAGCCTGTGGCATCCTCACTCAGGCATTTCCACACCATGCTGACCACGAGTCACCTCACGAGTCATTCTGTGACCTGGTGCAAATTTTTAGTTTTTCTCCGTTTCCACTTTCGGGTTTGATCCTTGGGTTCCCAGGGTATAACAGTATATTTTATGCCTCTTAGTCTTCTATTTAGGTTATGTTATGATCATTTTATATTTTTGCTTAATTTATGCTCAAGAATGTTCTATGTATATGTGCCATGGGTTGG
The DNA here is from genome assembly GCA_018107945.1 of Datura stramonium. NCBI lineage: Eukaryota > Viridiplantae > Streptophyta > Magnoliopsida > Solanales > Solanaceae > Datura > Datura stramonium. The sequence continues at coordinate 356,350 of JACEIK010000213.1, read as the reverse complement.
CTTAGAGCTATCTGTGGTTCTAGATCCCGTGTTATGATCTGGGGTCCATGCTCGGGTCTTGACAAATGGTTTGGTGCCATTTTTCCCTGTTGTTTTTAGCTTCAAGTTTAGAATTTGATCTTAAGGACTTACGGGATATTACATAAGATCAATGATTATGTGTAGGAAGTGAATTGGATACAAATTAAGGTCATGAGACCCTCCAGCACAAAGTTGATTTGAGAGTCTTCTCACCGATTGAGGTTTCATATAAGTTCTTACAAGGGTTAATTTCAAGTGACCATAAATCCTAATTTATGAAGTATTTTTGAGTTATTCAACCAACACATATAAGACCTTTGAGTCTTCTTTCTAAGTTATCCGACCTTGCATCAATCAAAGTTTAGAGTATAATGTTATGACGATTTTAGTAAAGCACTATCAAGTGACACGTTCACTGGACGGGTCAAATTCACATATGAGTGAAAATATCAAAAACGATCTTAAAGTTATTTTAGAGAATTCCCACATTTTAATTGCCTAAACTCATATGTTTTGGGATTCTTAAAAGTATTATTTAAGTTCTCTTAAAGCCTAAGCACCTAGTTCCTCCATTACAACATAGAATTCAAGTCCAAAATTAGGGTTCTTCAAGCTTGAGTCTAAGGTTCTATTTTTCTAGGTATGTAAATCTAACCCAAGTAATGATTAATGTTCATCCTTATCCCTACACCTATGTAAGAATTCATTGAGAATAAATCTAGGGTGTTTACCCAATTTTTGAATTATCCTATTCTCTATCTACATATGTTGAATTTTAACTATTGAGTAGTTTATTGATGTCTCTAGATTATAATCCTACTCCATTGATTTTTTTATAATACTCTCTTGATTATTGTTTCTTTGTTCTTGATAATTGATTGTTGAGGTTGGTTCATGTCTCTTATCCCATGAAGCCAATTGCAAAAGTCAAGACTTTAAAAGCATTGTGATTTGAGTTTTATTGCATTAATTTCATAAAGCAAACAGATTTTTAAAAGTGATTTCATGAAGAGATTTTGAGAAAGAAAGTGTGATTTTTAGCATGATTTTTCAAAGTTAAAGTAAAGTCTTATTTTGAAAACCAAGAGTTTGAAGCATAGAAGCTTCTAAGTTTTTAAAGAGATTTTGAGCGAAAGGATCACAAATATTTTAAACATCTATTATATTTATAGCTAAAGTTCTTTATCAAAGATGATTTTAGTTGCCTCAGATAGGTATATTTATATGATCATATGTTTTGGGAGGATTATATAACATTGAGTTGGGTGAACGGGTTTAGACAACTCTTAAGCCCCAGTACTACGTAGCCAACGTAGGATAGGATTGTACTGTTGGATTGGGCAACTCCTCAGATAAGTCCCTAGTAAGGAATTTATTTATGGATCCACAATTCAGTTTTATCCTTAGACATAGCAAGGTTTTGGATAGTCACCTCCATGTGGGCAAGATGTGGGATCATCATGCGCTTATTCATGATGGTTGATTGTTGTGAGAAACTCCCAATTTAAATATATACATTACTTGCATATGTATTTATAGACACTAATATGATGCATGAGTTTTATTACATAAATTGCTTTATACATTGACCATATTATCATATTGTGTCCTATGCATCATTCAAAGCTTCAGAGTACAGTTTCGATTTATTGATTCCAGTTTATGTCCTTCGATGATGTTACACCCTAGAAAATGTTTTGTGATTATTTAATGTTTATATGCTAGATTAAGGAAAGTAGGGGCTGCATATTGGTCGTAGATGAGGAGGGAAACATGTAAAAATAGAAAATTAAAAAGTATGTAAAGTTCATAAGTAAGGGTGAAATTTAAAGGATCATATGTCATAATCTCTAATGAGTTAGGATTCCTACAACCTATCAAGCTAAGGGTATTTGAGTCCAATTTTCATAACATCAAAGCATTTATCAATAAGAGTTTGATGTAAAAAGTAATAGGCATTTTACGGTGACACTGTCGAGCAGTGACGTGGCCACCGCCCAAAACTGGCCACCGCCCAAACCCCTTTATATTTTGAGTTTTGTATTATGAGATCACTTTCAGCTTTTCTAGATGTGAGGGTCTTGCTTACCCTCTGCAATTCACTCGAATTTCCAGAAAATAACTAAGGGAAAACAAGAAGAAAACTCAAGCACAAGTCAACCAAATACAAGACAAGTTAAGAAGTTTGTTACCAAGCGTGCTAGGTGTGTTTGTCGAGCTCATTTTGGCAGTTATTTTGGGAGAAGTTTCTGCATTCTAAGGGCTGATTCTACTTCTTATATATCCACCTTGATGTAGGTATTAAATCCATGTGGAAAGGTAAGGATTTGACCATCTTTAAACCCCTCAAAATGCAAGCAAAAGGGCTGAAATTTGGCAGCTAAGTGAGCTTCCGATTGGACTGTTTTGAGGTGCGTTTTTGCTCCTTTTTTTAGGATTTTTGGAAGTTTACTTATATGAAAATATAGCTCATATTGGGGGGAAGGACTACATTAGAATTTAGGTAATTATTCCACTTATTTCGTCATGACCCAAATTGTATGACCCAAACGTACACCAGGATCGTAGATACGGGAGAAGGGACCCTTAGAGACCCCAAGTCAACCCATCGCACATGCATACATATAATCTCATTTAATAAAGAGGAATACTTAGTATAAAATATAATGGAAACCTATGCATAGCGTAACAACTGGAAGTACTGGGAATTTACATAAGCTGAGTTCTACATCCTTTCTGAAAGCCTCTTCCACCCAAGAGGAGTTGATGGGACAACATCCCCAACTAACCCGACCAATATTGGAACACAAATAACATGAAAATATGTCAAACAGCCCTCGGAACATGAGGACTCACCAATAGCTGAGAGTGAGAACTGAGGTGAACTGAGGATGAGGAGGAGCCTGAGATCCAGATCCTGTATCATGAAACGATATAATATAGAAAGTATGCGGTCAGTACGTGGAATGTACTGAGTATGCAGGGTAAGTAAAACGGAAATATAAAAGTAAAATAAACTCATAAATAAACATAGGAGAAGGATACCATGCTTGTATCATAAAATTCGTAGGTAAACATAAGGCTCAAGACTTTCAAATCGTTCATAAATCATTCATTATCATAATCACATGTAAATTTTATCAAAACATAACTTGAGCCAATTACATAAATATAAAAATGCATAAAACATGCAGAACGATGGGAGGACTCTTCTTAACTGACACCATCATGGTAGAGCCTTTCATGATTTAAAATGATGTTTGGGCATGGGTGTGAAAGGATTCACACATTCTAAACCCTACATACCTGGGAACACTTGGTTCTCAATTTCCCCTTGAAAGCCCAAGATGGAATTTGGAGAATTTTGAGGAAGAACACTTGAATCACCTTCTACTCCCCTCTCTAACTCTTGCATTCATAAATGAGGCTTAGGGTAGACTAATACACCTATAAGGACCCTATTCCGACCATAAAACAACATAGTTTAGGCCGTAAGAGTTTAGGAATTTATGAGAAGGCCCTTACTAATTAGCAAAAAATAACTGTCACGTGACCGTAACGGATGACCTGACGACTTGTCAGGATGGGCAATGACTCGTCGTGTCACCTGTCAAGTACAATGCCTCAGCCTCAATTAATATTCCACAGTCTTTCTCATGACCCACCTCACGAGTCGTTGGGACTGACCACGACATGTGGAGTCCCATCCGTTAAATACACTATTCAGACCTCCTATTTAATCCCCAACCTCACCCCACAATTGACCTAACGACTCGTGGTAGCTGACTACGAGTTTTTCCCATGCCTGTGCGGACCTCAACTCCTCAGCCCAGTCTAGCCTTCCCATGAGCCACCTGACGACTCGTGGGGTCTCCTCACGAGTCATCTAACGATTCGTCCTTCTCTGCTACAACATTTTCCAGATTTTTCCCGTTTGACTCCCGGGTCTGATCCTTGGGTTCCCGGGGTATAACATATTTTCCCCCCTCAAAAGTTAATGGAAACAAGTACAGAAAATGGCTAAATGTTGTTAATGTTGCCTTGTGTGTTGTTGTCATGGCTTCTGCTGGTGTGACATTTTGGATGGAATATATTGTCTTGAAACAACCTTGTCATTTTAGTTATAAACTAAAGTAATTTTAGGGGATAAGTGTAGGTTGTTGAAGGAAAGAAGCGACTAAAGAAACTCGTTAAAATAAGGTATGTTACAGTGTCCTATCCTTGTTGTTCTAGCACGAACATATACTACCGAAAGGGCCAATATTATTTTCCCTTCACGCTCATATTTAGGGAAGTATAATTCTTCCCAAAGGGACAAAAGGGCATGACATTGAATTTTAATAGTTAAAAATGTTTGGAACAAGTAAATGTGAGACGAAATACGTGTTACTTCCAACTGTGTTGTAGTTATAAATCAAGTCTAATGTCCCCTTATCATGGGCACCATGAGCTGGTCCTTTACTGTATGTTATGTATATGTGATGTTAAATGCATTTAAAGGCCTGGTTGCTATGTTAAATTTGTGGAAGAGGCAAGATGACTATGTGAAAATAATTTTAAGCTAAGTAAATATGTCGCATGATATTAAGTGTAAATGAGTTTATTCAACTAGAATTGCCTTGTTATGGTTGTCGTTTATCTCATATGTATGTTATGAAATATCCCCGGCCAAGGGGAGATTTTATAATCCCTTTCTCTTAAGCCAAACGACAGGGTAGAAAGTCTCTGAGCTCTAATGACCCTTTGAACACCATCCATAAATCTTGTTGAAACTCTTAGGTCACTTGCAGCTCCTTATGATTTGTATGAGTTTTCAATAAGTGCATTTAAGAGTTATTTCTATATTTACATGTTATATGTGCTCACTTGTAGTTTATGAGTTACGAAGGAGGCCTATGGAGGCCATAAATTTAGTATTTGTCATTTCTATGCTATTCATATTAAATTGACCCAGTATAAGCCATATCGACTTTGTTTATGATTATGATTATGACGTATTGATTTTACCTAGGTGTGGTACACCGGATGGAGGTATTTTTATTTTAACCCACTGTGGTACACCGGTTGGACATATTTTACCCTGACATGGTACACTGGCTGGAGGCATTTTTATTTTTACCCCAATATGGTACACCAACTGGATTAATTTTATATGGACTTTATGGTTGGCTAGCGACACCATTTTAGTTATAGTTTTTATTATGCATTACTTGGTTGCATTTACACTTTAATATTGAGCTATTTTCAAGATTAGGTTTTAACGATTTTGGGTTGTTACTATTCCTTATTTCTTGCTCAGTTATCATTGTTATCTTATATGTTTATAGTTTTTAGCCTTACATATCAGAACATTTTATTCATATTGACGAGACCCCTCCTGGAATCGTGCTGCAGGTACAGGCCGGAGCTTAGATCATCAAACACAGTAGGAGCCAAACTTTAGCAGAGTAGTGGTAAACTCCTCTCTTCCCAGAGCCATGTCCTAGTTTTGACTAATTTGAGTTTTGTGTATAGCATGAGTAGGCCGGGGCTCTGTCTCGCGCATTTCAGTTTGTTTACTCTGTATAGGCTGATGTGGACTAGATTGTATAGTTGTTTTAGTTATGTAGTCGTGTTGGCTTGCCATTGCTCTATTTAGCTTTATTGTACCCATGTTGGGTTTATAGGTTTCTTATTCATTATTGTCGAGACCTTATGGTCCAGTATTTATCTTGGCTAATTATGACATGTAGCATGGTCGGCCTTAGTGTTACATTTTCATATGCTATGTAGTGGCTTCTCGATCAATCACGAATCGAGTGCCAGTTGCACCCTACCTGAGTTTTGGGGCATGACTGATTAAGACATTCTTGCTTATGTTGTTTCATCCAGCTATTATACATACCATGTATCCCATGTACTAACACATTTCTTTATGCTGAATCATATTATGATGCAGACTAAAGTAGACAGGATCAGCAATGGATGCTTCGCTATGACTTCATCTACATTCAGCTTTTAGTGAGGCCTCCTACGTTCGGAGAGTCCCAACTGTTAAGTCTTTTATTTATAGAGATTGAGGTAGCCGTGAGAACTATGTCTTGGCACCCCTTCTACAGTTATTAGAGGTTTCATAGATAGAGTTAGATATTGATTCAATAATATTACTTTCTAATATTTATTTCAGTTTTAAAATAAATTCTCTTTCATTATACTAGGCTCGCTATGTTTCAGCTTCCCCATTGTCATTGAGATTTAAACTGATAGTAACTCAAGCCAAGGGTTTGCTTGGATCACTAAAGTGGTCAAAGTTTCAATTCATGCACTGGTGTAGATTTGGGGCGTGACACCATAACACGGACCATACCTAGATACCACCACTCATGGTACGGTCCGTTTTAGGAAAAATCACAGATTTTCTATTGGTTTCAACTCCAAGTCTATGATCTATTATTAGGGATTTTGGGGTGTTACAAAGACGATCCAACATCTAATCCCAGAATGGCATAGGGAAGTGGTCATTCTGCATCCACTCGTTCAACATCCTCAAACACGCCATCCTATGACTAGGCTCTAAGGAATCACCGCATTATTATCATTCGGAACCACACTAGTTCCACCCTTGTTTGGTATGTATTGTACCGGACTCACCCATTTACTATCAGCAATCGAATACACAACACCTGTATCTAATCACTTAATGATCTCTTTCTTCACCAACTCTTGCATAGTTGGATTTAACCTCTGTTGGTGTTCTATACTTGGTATTCAATCTCGTACAAGCTGAATTTTGTGCAGCATATACCTTGTAGAATCCCAATGATGTCGGTGATTGTCCAACCAATTGCCTTTTTGAATCTTATCAAGACTAATATAAGCGCCTCAACCTGCCACTCAACATGATCAGTAGGAATAATAATAGACAAAGTACTATTTTCTCCCAATAATGCACATTTGAAATGAAAAGGAAGAGCCTTAAGTTCTAAACCTGGAGGCTCCTTAATAGAAGGTTTTTTTGGAGGAGTCTTACGATACTTCAAATTGAGGTCTAAATTTTTTGGCGTAAAATTATAAGATCCCATTCCATAAGTGCATTGGCCATCTCATCATGCTTTTTGATGTCATCACCATCAAAATTCCTCATCACCGCAGCAAGTGCCTATACACCAAAAAACTCCTCAATGGGAACTAGTGGCTTGTTTTGGTCAATTGAATCAATCACAAAAACCACTTTCAAATTAGGGTGCTTCCTTGATCGACCCACTTCGTGAACTTCCTAAGGAATCACGTGACCATGTCAGGTGAGGTCCCCTGATCCTAAAGAGAGGACAAAGCATAAAAGTAATTTTGGCGCTGACCTCCATCTGTACCTGAAGTGTTGTCCTGCTGTGCTAGTCGACCTGCTGGTGCTGTTGAAGTGGTAGACTATGATCTCCCCCATCCTGCTAATGAACATTCTCTGAGCTGGTGACCTAGCTATCTGCACCCAAAGCAACCTTCTTTTCCTTTGAGGCATTCACCTGGATGATTCTTACCACACTTAGGGCAAGCTAGGTCGTGGTTGCTGGCGCTGTGACTCTAGGAATGAGAGCCAGATGATCCACCCTTCCAATCATTGCGAGACCAAAAAGTAGGGGAGCCGACTGAAGTGGGTGTTGGATTCCTTTGTTGTTACTGCTGCTGTGGGTGGCTACTACCGCCAGACCTCTTGTGGCCATAATCTTATATGCCATTCCTAGCCCGCTAATTCTCCTGTTTCATATCTTTCAACTTTTCTTCCTCAATCTGCTGGACATGAACGAATAGGTTGGAGAGTTCAATGTATTTTATGAGCATCACAGTCCTGCACTCCTTAAGGACCAGGTTTGGTACCCCATTTATGAACTTAAGCATGCGATCCCTTGGCTCGGCTACCATCTCCGGAGCATATCTTGACAACCTCGTGAATTCCAATGCATATTCCTCCACTATCCTGTATCCCTGCTTCAAATTCATGAACTCTACAACCTTAGCTGCCCTTAACTCCCGAGGAAAATTTATCTAAGAATGTTGTGGTGAACTCTTTCCACTCCACCGATTCCACTCCTGCTTGTCTCCCTTCTTTCCATTGATCGTACCAGATCTGGGCTACCTCTTTCAACTGTAGGCAGCCAAATCAATACTCTCAGTGGAACTAACACCCATAATCCGAGTGATCTTCCGTACCTCATCCATGAACTCCTATGGTTCCTCTCCCACCTTGGATCCATGAAAGGCTGGAGGGTTCATTTGGGTGAAGTCCCGAACCCTGGCAGCTGCTGTGGACCCGTTTGAGTTTACCGGAACCACCTACTAGGTCACCTGGTTTGTGACTGTCTGAGCCAACAGCTGGATTGCCGCTCTGACTTCTGCTGAGGACACTCGGTCATCCTAAGGGGATGTCAGAGCTGGTGGGGAAGGTCAGTTATTTTCGCATCATGGAGGCATAGTTTAACTCAAATGAAATAGAGCACGAATTAGGAGATCGTTTCTAGAATTGAACTTCAACGCAGATAAGGAGTATGAACAAAAGGGAGTTTTCCTAATAACGTCTCGTAGGCTCCCTTTCATAAGTGTGGCGCGCTTCACACCCATGAAAAGGACTTCACTTGATGCGGATTTTTGACATGCTAGGATACTCTAAACGTAGGGATCTTATACAAAGTTTGTCATGACCCGAGTCTATACCCTGGACGAGTCACGATACTTGAAGTCACAAGTAACCCCAAACCAACATGGTCTATCATAACACTAGTAATTTTAGTAAACATATGCAGAAACTTTAAATAATAAAAAATTCATTTAAGAAATCTAATCTGGTAAAATTTCATACAACTAAAACACAACACTGAGTGTATGAGTCTATGTTTGAAAGCCATCCACAAATGATGAGTTGCTGGGACAAGCCCCCAGCTAACTCTACATCTAACTGAAAGAAAATAATTTAAAAATAAATATAGTCCTCAAAAGATGAGGACTCAAAAACTGCAGTTGCTGATATCACCCGAAAGAATCGACTAATGATGTTGAGGGTGAGAACTTGCGTCTGTATCATGATACGATACAACATAGAAGATATGCGTCAGTACTTTGAATGTACTGAGTAAGCGAGAGATAATATAATTATGAAGAAATAAATAAGTGAACTGAAATTACATGAAATGACCAACTAAAATACAAGAAACTGAACAACTGAATATCACTAATACGGTCAGTAATAACCCTGGTTGATGGTCGTAGACATGTCCTGAATCTGAAATACTAAGCTAAGCTAAACTGAACTGAACTTAGCTGAGCTAAACTGTGAACTTACTAGTGGGAGAGCCTATAACCGATATGTAACCATGTGAGCTAGACGTGGAGATCAATGTATACGCCCCATCGATAATACCCAATATACCTTGCCAGGGTATAAAGGCATGAACTGGGTGATCAAAAGTCTGGGGTCATAAGGCCAATAAAATCATGTACGGTGGCAATGTAGTTCTTGGAATCTAGGTGCACTAAACCTCGATCCGCTTGGTGCTAAATCCTACTCCCACTAGATAGTCATAGTCAGACTACTAAGCAGATAGCTCAAAACTGGGGTCCTAGACTACGTCCGGGATACTTATCTGTAAATACCCTGAGAGTCTTATCAGATTGGATTTTTTGTAAATGGTGTTCTATGACTGGTCAGAGTTGCTTATCTAGAAGTGTGGTAACTGTCTAAAGAAAAAACTGAAACTAAAGCTGGTGATTCTAAGACTGGTTAGAGCTACTTATTGGAAAGCGTCGTAACCGTCTAAAGAACAACTAATATCTTATAACTGATAAATAAGTATAATAACTGATATCTAGGAGGCAGCACTGACACCTTAAGAAAAGACTATAGTCTAACTAATCAGATGACAATTCTAAAAATACTGAGTAGACTAGTATTCTGACTGAACTGGACTAGCATGAACTGACTGAGATATCAACTGATAGCAACCACATGGGAATCCTAACACTGATAGAATCAAGCAACAAGAATAACTAATCAAATATACAAGACTCTAATTTACTGCATGCCAAAGCTAGGGCTAAAATCATTTTTACAAGAACAAGTATAACATGATATCTAGATAGTGGAATTTTAGTAACAATTAACATGAACAATATCCCACACAATATAGATTGAATCTGGATAAAAATTCATTTACATTCGAAAACCCAGGGACTAGAACTGATAAGAAATTTAGATGGATTTTTTACGGCACAAGGGAAGGAAAATTCCCTTGTTAAATTCCAACATACTTGGAGAAGAAATGCCGGAGAAAATCTCTTGAGAATCTGAGAAGCAAAGTTGATTTCCCTAGCTTCTACTCTGAGTTTTTCTGAGAAAATTCTACGATCTGACTACTGAGGGAATGGGAGGAATGAAGTATATCATTCATTACCCCTCTAAATTTTCCAAATATAACCCAAAGAGACATAGTTTTGGGATTAAAAAGGTGGGAAGGTACAAAAATATCCTTGTTAGAAAAATCTAGAAAATTGCCTACAGGGACAAACAAGTTACCAAACGAGTCATTGGTTTAGAACATGACTCGTTGGGACCAGTCGTTGGTCCTGGGAAAGGATATTTTACTCACTGAAACTAGAAAAGAGAGGGACCACGTCTCCCTTCATGAACCAAAGGGAATTGGTATCTCTTGTGGCCACTGGCAGGAATTCAAAAAAAATACTTGACCCTCTCTCCAACGGGTAACACAATGACTTATTGGTTGCGACAACGAGTCGTTGTCTCCTCTTGTTCTGTCTACTGGAAATCCTGAAGGATTCTTGCGGCTTGACCCCACGGGTGGTGACAATGGCTCATTGTGCGATACAATAGGTCGTTTTTTCCAGTCATTGTCACTGAAGGAGATATCTGGGAGCACTAACTAATAACTCACACCATGAGTCGTTGTATCATGCAATGACTCGTTGGTTGAGTCATGGGTTGTTGGAAAAGGGATCAATGGGTTCTGAGATTGGGATGCAACGAGTGACAGCACGACTCATTGTTTCTCACAACGGGTTGTTCCATGTCCCGTTGGTTCTCAGAGAACCTAGGCAGGGCTAACCACGACTCATTGTCTTGGTCGTTTTGAGGTAAAAATTTTTGATTTCTTCTTGGTTTTTCTTGCAATGTCTGAGTTGGGTCTGGGAAATTTTTGGGGTGTTACATTTATAATTAAATTACTCATAGTTTCAAATGTGGATGATGTTTACATACTCTATTTTTTCTTGAAACGGGGAAATTAAGTATGGGTGAGAAAGCAATGGTGGGTAATTGGGTATTGATTTTGCTGGGTTAGGCTAGAGATAGCTAAAACCCATAATCATTCACCCATAAGAGATTTGAGGTTAGAAATAGCTCAAATTTGACCCAAGTCTTAATGGACATAATTTTTGGGACCTTGGGGTTTGAGAAGACCCAAGAAAAAAGGCACCCAAGTGGTTGAAAAACATCGGGTGCCAGCTCATCCATGACTATTTTTATTTATGAGTAATAATTTGATTACCTAGTCAATTCTGATCCAACTGAAGCCCCATTAAAAAGCATACCCCTTGCTCTTGATCGCTTTTATTAATTCAAGTTGGTTATCTTGTTGATTGATCTATAGTTGTTTTTACATTTTAATTGTAATCTTTTGAACCCCCAAATTTTTATTTGTTTGTTCTCAATGCAATGATGCTTCTTAGTTTGATGGAAACCTTTCATGCCATCTAAGTACTATTCCCCGTGAGATTTGATCCCGACACTTGTCGAGTATATTGGTTTTGCCAATGACCGTTTACACTCTCTCTTTATGACATGTGAATTTTGACGTTATCAGTCACCAATGAAGATTCCTACCCATTCTGAACAATATCACCACCATCTGCTGAATTGGTAAGACGAACCCCCAAGCGTGTAAGACGATGGACATCCTTCATCAATTCTTTCCTCCCATGCTCAACAGAGGACACACATTCCACGGACAGCCTATTAAGAGCTTCCCACTACATTGGCCTTGCGCGGATCGTAAAGGATACTCATGTCATAGTCCTTAAGAAGCTCAATCCATCTCCTTTTCCTCAAATTCAAGTCCTTCTATTTAAACACATACTGAAGTCTCTTGTAATCTGTGAACACATCTATATACAACCAATACAAATAGTTCCTCCAAATCTTTAAGGCAAACACCATCGCCGCTAATTCTAGGTCATGCATTGGGTAATTCTTCTCATGAGCCTTAAGCTATCTTGAGGAATAAGAAATGACCTTCCCATGATGTATAAACGCGCTCACATGGCCAATCAAAGAAGCATCACAATATACCACAAGGCCATTTGTGCTCTCCGGCAAGGTCTAAATTGGGGCTGAAGTTAATTGAGTCTTTAACTACTGAAAACACTTCTCACACTATTCGGAACACAAAAATTTTACCTTCTTCTGGGTCAACTTAGTCAAAGGTGCAGCAATAGATTAAAAACCCTCTACGAACCTCCGATAGTAGCCAGCTATAGCCTAAAACTCTAAATATCAGTAATGCAACTGACTTTAGCCAAAACTCACACTTGCTAAACTTAGCAAATAGTTGACGACCGTTAAGATTCTGCAACACAATCCTCATGTGAGCGATATACTCCTCCTCACTATGAGAGTATATTAGGATATCATATATGAAAACAGTGACGAACATATCTGAATACTGCTTGAACACCCTATTTATCAAATCTGTGAAAGTTGCAGGAGCATTCGTTAGTCCAAAAAATATAACTTCAAACTCATAGTGACCATACCGATTCTTGAAAGCTATCTTCAGAATGTCACTATACCTAATTGATAATTCTCAATACACCATTCCCTTTTAGACGAGGTGCTAGAAATCATTGTCAAAAATAAATTTTCCAATAGATGTAGGGGTCAAATCCCATCGAAATTGAGAAGGGATGATCTAAAACTTTTAAATCAACTCAAAATAGCTAGCATAATCTCTAGAAAGTATAATATAAATTTTTTGGGGAAAAAGGAAAGAAATAATCAAGTTAAAATTATAAACTAAAGCAAGGGCAAATCACTTGTTGCAATTAATGAGAGAGAACTAGTGATGTGCAACTAATGGGATGTCAACTAGATTGTGGTTGATTAAAATTTCTTAAACTCAATTATAGAATGGAGAGAAATGGCTAAAGCTACATGATAACATTTAAATTATACCTCAGAAGAATTATAACGCGATCTTTGTCAAATAAAGAACCCAACAAGTGTTGGGGTCGATCCCACTAGGAAAATGGTCAAGATGTTTACTAATGCTATTATTTATGCTTCTACTTTAGTTATTTCATAACAGGGGGTTTTGTAGAAATAATGGGTGACAGTGTTGTGAAAATGGTATGGTTATCAAAGCTATGCAATTAACTAGTGAAGTGTTCCCTATGGATTTATAACTATGCAGGGTCTATCCAGATGGGAGTGCCCTTGGCAATCCGGGAAGGATTGGGGCAGGTGGTATTATCAGGGATTGCTATGGGGACCTTATTTATGCTTTTGGTTCTCCTATTGGGGAAGGAACAAATAATCAGGCGGAGTTGGAAGCAACCTATATAGGTCTCACATGGTGCCTTCATAATGGTCACTCAGGCGTCATCCTTGAGGTTGATATGAAACTTCTAGTTGGTTGGATTAGGGGCACTATTGCCCCACCCTGGCATCTCCACCACACGTTTCTCAGATTACAGGACACTATCACACAGCTTCACACCTTCTCGTGCCGTCACATCTTCAGAGAGGGAAATACCATAGCTGATGCTCTATCTAAACATAGTCACACCACCACTATCGCAGTCCATATCTCTTGTCTCCAGGAGCTACCGGTACACATCAGGGGTTACCTTACGACGGACAAAATGGGCTTGCCTAACTTCAGAAGGAGGAAGACCAGGAGGATCAAAGCACCACCGTGAGATGTTGTGAATTTCTTGGTGTGTATCCAAGCTTGGTATGGATGTCTCTATACCACCTTTTGTCTGTTATCTCTTCCTTTTCATCTAGGCTATTTCTTTTCTTAGTTATAGCATTTTTGAATAGGTCTTCTTTGTAAAGGGAGAGTCTCCCTCATTTACTGCATTCCTAGAATTTATGTATTGGAGAGGAGTCCTCTCCTGTAGGTGCACAGTTTCTAGGTTTTCATTCTAGTATCGGGGATGGGTTGGCTAACCTTAGTAGGATGGCCGACCTATGAACCACCATAGGATCGGAGGTAAGGTTTTTGTCCCCCTCCATGTACATATTTTTGTTTTTATTATTTATGTTAAGGCCTGGGGGTGTTGCTCAGCCCCTTTCCACCACAAAAAAAAATTAGTTATTTCACCATAGTTCCCACAACCCTAGTTGTGGTAGTTTAGCTACTTATATTACAAGAATGAAATCAGAAAACATAGAAGAATTCATAATTAAAGACTTAGAATAGTGAAAGAATAAAACCTAATGATCAATTGCAAATTAATCCTTGAAAACCAAGAACATATTGAAGAAAACTACTTCCTCGTTTGTGTAATTTCAATCTCCAAGTAGTGTTTTGATACTCAAGAATATACTAAAAAAGTCAATTATTTGATTCTCTAATAAAAAATAAAAGGAAATTATTTAAACAATTATTAAAATTCTTTTCCTAAATTAACAAGGACTACAACTATTAGGATGACCTACGAGTCATACCATAGTGCTACATGCCATGATCAGTACTCGTACTATGCTTGGCCTTTTCTGGACTTCTCAGGTACTGGTGCTTGGTACGACTCGTGATATGTTAGTTCAAGCCATGGTAAGCCATCGTGGAATGGATTTCTGAAATGCAGCACCTCTGATGATCATCCTACAGATCCTCCCTACGATTCATACCATGCTGGTACGATCCGTGCAATCCACTCATGCCCTAGGATGTAAAGTTTTTGGTTCTCTACTTCTCACCACGACCTTGTGGTAGAGTCATAAAGTCTTGTCATGAATTGTGGTCTCTTATCATACTTTGAAGTCTTGCACTTGTGCTTTTTCTAATGCTATGATATAGGCACTAGCTACGAATCGTACCCAGATGGTACGACACATGCTGAGACCCATAATATACCACTTTGAGCTTCTTTTTCACTTAATTTCTACAGTCCAACTCCCATAATTAATTTCCCTATAAAAACAATAAAAGAAAGTCATATTTGTATAAACACACCCAAATACTAGCATTTTTTAATATTTTAAGCCTTGAAAGTGCCATAAAATCACGACACATCAACACCCTAAATTTAGAACTTTTGCATATTCTCAGGTAAACAAAACTCTACACTAGATAATAAACTAGAAGACACATAACCAACAATGTCAACAATCTACACATATGATTATTGTCAATTATCAACGGTTTTTTTTCAAACAATCAAAAATTAAGAATGTTGTGTACACATGCAACTATAAATCATAACACAAAAGGATATGAAGATGGCATCAAATTATCAGCAAATAAGTGAGCAATCACTAATGTTATTCACATAGACAAATGGTAGTGTATACTACAACCCAAGTACCCACACAACATATGAAGTCCTAAACACACACAATGATGTGCATATCAGAAATCAGGACTAGTACCAAAGCACTCACTCTCACAAAGAAGTTCAAACATTGTACATGTGATATCATAGGCTTGTCCTTATTTTCTCTAGTTTGAGTTTTCAGCTAGTAAGATCAGGATAACTTTAGGACTTTTCTTGGCTTGTAATATTGGCTTGGGGACAGGTATGGTCAATTTGGTTAAAGTTACTCACCCTCCTTTGCACTATATGGATTCCGGCTCCATTTCTACATTTTAATTCCCTTTTCTCCCCTTTTTCCTTTTATTTTTCTTTAAACATATAGAAGTTGTTTATTTTTCACTTTTTCACTTCATCTTTTATTTTTCTTTTACTTTTCATTTGTTTACCACTCCCATCTTTTCACTGACCAACTTCTTCTTTATCTCCCCTACATAGTTTATGCACCCTATATTAGCCAACCTCAACTTAGGCATTTTACTTGAGTTGACGTTTACACTGTCCAAGGAGGGACCAGGGCAAAAATAAGTTCATTATAAACAAGTGAGAAGGTGAATGGGATAAATCAAAGAAAAGGTCAAATAAAGCTCAAACATTGGATCAAAGGATACTCATTTCATTTGATGGGACAATTTAGGCTAAAAACATGGCTAAATAAAAATTAGTCTATGATCCTTTCCTAATCAACTATCCTTCAACTTAAGCAGGATTAACCAGGCAAGTTCTAGATAATACACACCGAGCTGAACTAAGTAAGAACCTCACCCTCACATGGCACAAGGTTATATCACACTATTACCTATCTAGTTCATGCAGAGTTAGGCTATAGTTAATCATGCTCATATCTCTAATTCCATCAAAAGATCCATATTGATCATGCTTTGCACATCACACATAGTTCATCATAAAAAAATTTAAAAGGGGCTATTTTTCAAAAACTACAAAACCCAAACACGTGTGCATTTTATTGCCTTCTAAGTAATCTTATATTACTCCTAATCAAATTAAAGATACATCCTAAATATGTTGGTTGTCCTAAATAGCATGTCCAAGGAAAAAGAAACACGACAACAAATATCCTTGAGCGAAACAAATATAGGTACCCCTCCTTACCCCCAAAAAAATATGTTTTTCCCCAAAGAAACATAATAAAATTAGGTAAGGGACATGCCTGTGGCACTCCTATCATCCTCAAGGAGGGTTTGGTGGTGCACTCTCCACCTCAGCAATTATGGCGCCAACAGTGGCTGGTTCAGTCAATGGTTCACTAATAATTTTAGGGGTTGTATCTATTCCCTCAGTAATCTTGGTCATATCAATGACCTCTTGGGTCCTCTAGGCTTAATATGGCTCACCCGATCCTTGCCAATCACAGGCTGGTTGGGCGCTGTAGTGGAGCTCCCCACTCCTCTTACTCTCTCATGCATCTCTGCCATATGCATATCGGAGCATGCTGACTAGCTATTGTCTCCCGCTTATGCTCCTTCCTTGCTCTCTTTCTTTTCTTCCTAGTTGTCTCCTCCTCTTCCATCCCAGTCGACCTCCGCTTACCTTTTTCTCCAGAGGCCGGTCATGTGTCCAGAAACTCCCTATATCTAACTCATCATACTGCTCCTCTTCAAACAGTGGGATGGTCAGGTTGGTAATATTGCTGGCTGTTGAGATGAAAGCTCAGTGATATCTCTCTTAAAAATACCCAACTCATCCCTCAGACCTCACACGTCTGGTATCTGAGCAAACTGATCATTGAGTCATAACTCAAAGTTGTCGAGTCTGCTATGTAATGCCCTAGCTGTCTCATTTATCTCATCCTTGACCCAAGGCTTGACCTGATCCATCAAATCATTGACTTTCTTCTCTATGATGTTCAGCCTTTTGACCATTTTCTGCAAGAACTCCTGAGGAACCAATACATACCCAACATGAACCTGGCCAGGAGTGGTCGATGCTAGAACAAATGATGTGCTGGATGTAGCTACTGTGTGTCCAGCCTCAGTATATGGCATCTCTTTACTCTACTTAACTCTACTAGGGGCATCCACATACTCACCCTCAGCTAGCCTCGGTGTCAGAATTGTAGATTGTTCTCTAACATTTCCTAATGCTATTTTATACCTAGGTTTTAGTGATGTTTGTCGATTTAACTAAGCATACTCTCATGTAATCTTGTTTATAATTATGTACATGAAATAACAAAAATTACTATCTTATTTTGTAGGTGAAAAATTCTAAGGAGGAAGCTAATTATGAAATTACATGATCAAGAAGGAGGCTTTCCAATCTTTTCACAATTACAGTTCACTGTGCCCGCTCCTTTAAAGGGCGGCGACTTTAAATCTTACCTTATTATTAGAGAAAGGAATGAATTTCAAAGAGAAAGCATGAAGTCGTCTTGTCAAAATGGTTGCTGCACTAGCCAGCTTACAACGCTGGAACAATGGTGCATTCAGCAACATGGCACGGCCATGCGCTTTTGCAAGAAGGACTGCCAAGAAGTGAGCCTATGCGTTGGCTCCGTGCCGCATCAGGATGAAGCCGTGATAAATGCCGAGAAATGCTATGCGTGTTGTGCGATGAAAGACTTGGCACGCCATGACGATGTGCGCGCTGGGCATCCAACCAGTGCCTAGGCATGATAGCGTCGTGCCATGCTAGTCAGTCAAGGAATTAAACGTTGTGCCACACCATGTCTATGCTGTGCCACTGCTGCATACAAGTAGTTATCTGTATTTAGGCTATGTCATGGAGGCCATGCTGTGAGATAAGTAGCGTGGCATGGAGGCAGTCCACAACGGGAAAAAATTATCAACTTTAAATGGAACACTCAGTTTATTTTGTTAGATAACACGTAATTTTTCCTTAATACAAAGAGGAGCAGAAGCAAGGAGCGAACGAACTCCACTATTTGGGTTCTTTTTATTCCTTTTCTTTTGTACTCTTGTATTTACATGAATTTCAAAACTCTTGTTAATCTTTTTAAGAGTCTGAGTGGCTAAGACTCTTCTCTAGGGTTGAGGCCAGATGACATGAACTTATTTGTGTAATTCTAGTTTTGTTGAATTTCTTCATTGTTGTTTGTTCTTGTATTCTTGCTTTTATCATTTTAATGCTTGATTACCATTAAAATGCATGCGTTAATCTTAGGCAAACTTGAAAGAGAACACCCTAGGATAGAATGAGGAATGCAAGAAGTGACTTCAAGTCTTCAAGACTTGATTCATAGTTAGGATAGAAATATACCTAGTTTGCCTCACTTTGTTATTAAAGGGAAAGATAGCGAGATACTTGCATTTGAAACGTTACATCACCACTCTTTGATGTAGTCGTGAAGTCAAGTTTAGGTTAAATTTTTATAGGTTCGAAAGTCCTCTAATTCGAATACATGTGAGACTCCAAAAACCATGAACACGTATTTATCTTGTGAGGCAACAAATGAATATGAATACTTGAACCAATATGAATCTTAGCTGGACGTGATTGTTTAGCCTTAACTATCACGCCCCACCTTGAGAGGTGTTACTAGCATCTAATGCCACAGTGGTATCTAGGCTAGCCTAGCTGGGCATATGCACCTCTTGTGCCTATCAGCAACTCAAAATCAAGAAAACAAAATGTTATATCTCGGATGTAAACACAGCCTCAGCCCGACAAGGCCACGTAGCACCTGTAAAAAAAAATAGCTAACCTATCCAACATAACAATAAAAGGGATCATATGTAGGCCAACAAGACCACCATGATGTCTAGTTATAAAAGATTGAAAAATAGGCAGTCATATAAACACTATAGATGACAAAGCTTCTAATGAAAGCTATACTAGGCCCCACACGGCCAACACACAGAATTGAACATATATAGGCCCCTCATGGCCAACATAGACAACTAACTAAAGACTACAGTTTGCAAGCCTCTAAGAGTGAAAATATTGGTCAGGATAGGGCCCGGGCATACCTAAATGCTATACAAATAAAATAAAGATAAACCCCTAAAACCTGGCAACTCCAAATGAAAAGAGCTGGCCAATCTGCTGACTCGAAATAGTTGCTAAGAGATCCCGCAATCTTCTGTCTAACCCTACAGGAAAGTATGCAACAACCCATAGTTGGGCGTCAGTACAATATGTACCAAATATGTAAGGAAGTAAATTAAGACAGAATAGAAATTGATAATGAACTGAAAGTTAAAAGCAAGAAGGGAAAGAAGTTAACCTGTAAGTTTTTTTCCCATAACCATCATCTAGTAAGTCACTATACGAAGATGAGCTGAAGCTACATGACTATACGTTCATAAGCTATATCTAAAAAGAAAGTACCTAAACAAGAACCTAACCTAGCCCCCCAACCCTAGAAGGTGAAAGCAACACAGAAACAACCTACTCGGCCCTCATAAGCCCTGGAAAGTGAAATCCAATGTATATACCTGTAACAAGGTCCTTATGATTCAACTAGTAACTATAGCCAACCTACCTTGCTTCTGGGTCTTCAACAAAGCCCGCTAGACTAATGTAACTGTGTCTAAGCCCTCTGGGCTCCCCTACACCCTGGGAACACAATGCTTGATGGAGGGTCAGTGATGCCGATATGGAATAAAAGTAGAATCCCATCGTGGATGGACTATAATATTGCCCTTGGGCCTGAATATAGTCCCTTGGGACATCACATATCTCCTTTGAGCGATATCACATAGCTTCTCTAAGAAATCCATAGCCCCGTAGGCAATGACACATTAAGTAACCATGAAGTTGGTCAACGGAAGGATATCCTAGGTGGGGTCAGTCCCAACCAATACACCATATTTTAGTCTCAATCTAGCCACTCAAAAGGCGTATCTAGCTCTTAAGGCCTAATGCATCCACTACTCACCCATAGAATAATCTGCATAGCTTCTACCAGGCACACCCCATGTGCCTACACCTGATCATAGGGTCCTAGAAGTGATCATAATCTCTAATGGTCTAGATAGAATAGGGCGAGGTATGGAGTGGCCTAAACGTTACTTTGAATGTTATACTAGGACAATGATGGTTCATAAGCGAACAACATGGTTGTAGGCGACCAACTATTTAGTTCCTTCTCTTAGAATAACTGTAGGGCTGCTACTAATCGGACATGCTCCTAAGAGGTCAGCCCTAACCTTCCACAGGTAGCATGCTATAATTCTTAACCTAACGGTAAAACTGTGGTACTATGGCTCTAGTCCCTTAGATATTAACTTTGCCGGTTCCAATGTCATATGAATTCTCTGGTAGATTACAGCCTCATAGGCAGGTTTATATGGATCTAGCCACTAGCGGCAACCTGTACCTGGGTATCTCTAAGAGCAGGCTAGGGCGCTGGACTCGCATCCAACTACTAATAAGGTTCCCTCCTTAGGGTACCCACGTGTCTATCTGCCTTGCACATCTGGGAAGACCTCCTGTGTGACCTGCATGACAAGCACTAAGTCGACTAAAACTAACCTTCACTGATAGTAGCCAACTATATGGTAGGTTGTCACTTTTTTCACTAGGAAACCCTAGTGTTGTTGACTCTAAGGTAAGATCATCCTATCAAAATTCTGGCCCTAGAGGCTTCAAGGTACAATAACGGCCTCTAGGCGAGCTTCACCGACAAAACAGGCGTCAAACTAGAAGTTATATCACCTGGTTGCGCCCTATGCTTCCCAACTTACAAAATTAGGCCTAACAGATAACCATAAACTTCTAAGGCATTGGCATGATAGCAAAACATTAGAATTCTACTAATACGGTGAGCAAAAGAATAGGGAAGTCTCTATAACACTTGTGGCATTAGTCACACTCAACATGCCCTGCCTCGATGAGGAATATGGTGGTATAACCTCAACTTGCCTCATAACAGCTAACCACAACATACATAATCACTATCTACTTGCAGCAGCTAATCACAACATATAGGATCATTATCTTCCTTTGAGTCACTGGTCATATCACTATATGATGAGAATAACTTGCTGAAGAGATAAGTCTTAACATACATGGAATGCTGACATCTGTTCACCCAAACAGTTTCCAACCTAAAGCTAGTAATTCCACTCAATTTCAATCTTTTCACTGAGAGTATAAGGCTATTTCAATAGTAGTCATCGGTGAATAATGATATTTATTGAAGAACATTGACTCAAATTCAACTTTGTTTAATTTTGCCAAAAACTCACCAATTCTCGAGAGTCTACAAGGTAGATATACTTACCCATCACATGCAGTCACTTAGGACTCAATTAGAAGTGATTCCGACAACTTTGTCTCGGTGTGGGTCCGATACTCGAGTGAATTTCAAAGAAATAACTCTACAGGGACATCCTTCATAGGCCTGACACTCGTTATCCAAGATGAATTGTGTTTGTATAGAGGTTAACGTTGTAATTGTGCTAAAACCCAAAGAAAAATCGAGATAGAATATCGTAGGGGTCGTGGGTTTGTTTGATAAAATGTTAAAATGAATTGAACTTCACTTAAACCCATATATATATAGGAGATAGTGAGGGAGGGTCCGCGACCTCCCTCCCATCGCGGCAAGGGACGGGTGCAGTGCGCCTCCCAACACGGCAAGGGAGGGGCGCGTTGCGGCTCTTCTTGCATCGTGGGGAAGGTGTGGCACGACACCTGGTGTGCCCTACCCCTGGACCCGACCTCCTGCTCGCTCAAGTCTGTGCTTGTGTGTTCATTCATCGACCCCTTTTTCGTATGACTCATACTCCAAAACTCTCAACATACATAAAAATCCATCGGTTAAACGATAGGAACTTACGGGGTGTAACATCATCCCCCCTTAGGAACATTGGACCTTTAAGGTAATCTTAAGCTTAGGAGACTCAATTCCTTTAACTATTTCTAGGAAAATTTTGGCAGAGTCTCCTTTGTAATGTGGACTATCTGAAAACCTGAAATGCAGAAAAGTCCAATATAGCCATCTCACAGGAAGCAATAAGCAACTATTCCACAACATAGAAGTAAAAAACTGATATAATAACGTACTAACTGAACATCAATCTTACCTCAACTGCACAATCTGAGTCATATCTGGAAGAAGTGAAGATATATAGTCCTCATGTCGTCCTCAGCTTCCCAAATCATCTCCTCTGCATTTCTGTCTCTCCATAGGACTTTACTATGCTACAATTTTGGTTCTCAAGACAGCCCTACGGACCTGCTAGTCTAATATAACTATTGGAGTCTCTTCAAAGGACAACCCTTCTGTAACCTGAGGATTCTCAACTTGGCCAACCTGAGAAAAGGTCTCCTACGCGCTTACGTAGCGTTGATGAATAGATCCTAGCCTCGAAGGAAACTCTATCTCATAGGCCACTTGGACGATCATCTATAGGATCCGATATAGCTTAGTCAATCTAAGGATGGGCTTGCCCTTCTTGTCAGATCTCATAACGCCCTTCATTGGAAACATTTTAAAGAATACTCAGTCGTTACTTCAGTCTCCAACTCCCCTTGCTATACATTCGAATAGCACTACTGACAACCCTGGGCTCTCGGTACATATTTTCTAATAAGCGTACCTAATTTAGGCCATCGTATAAGGGACCTACACTTCCACCTGTAACACATCTCCAGGTGTCTTAATTGAGTGCTCTGCTTGGCCATTCATCTAGGGATGAGAAGTTGTACTCAAATTTACTTGCATCCAAGTCTATTCTGAAATTTTTTCCAAAACATAGCTATAAGTTATGCCACTTTGTCAAGATTTAATAGATACTGGAACATCATATAGCCGGACTATTCCTCTAGTATTCAATTCAGCGTAAGCTTTAGCTAAAATTTAATTCTGACCGACAAGAAATGAATCGATCTTATTAGCCTTTCGACAATAACACAAGTCAATAATTAAATCCATACTGACTACATCTCACGTTCACACAGGAATGGCTATCTCCTGAGTTATCCCGCCAAGTTTTTGATGTTAAACTTTTACCTACTGGTATTTAGAACACTGTGCTAACACTCAACATTATCTTTCTTTTTCTTATGCCATCAATAGATCTCTTTCATAACCTGATGCATCTTTGTCAAACCCGGGTGGAGGAATAACGGACATAGTGTACCTTTGCTACAGTCTATTAACGAAGCCCTGCCACATTTGAAAGGCAAAATCGACCTATGGTCTCAAGACTCCACCACTTATTATCTCAAGGTCAATGACTCCCTGTTGGGCCTTGTATCTGGCTCATACTAGGCTAGGGTCTTCGTACTGTCACTCCTTTGCCTCCACAAGTAGTGGTGATATTGCAGTATTCTAGGTTACAACCTCATTATCCTTTAAATGTCAGCCTTATGCTTGTTTCTAGAAATTTAATGGCAATTCCAAGCTCTATCATCCCGCTACCACCTGGAGGTGATTCTGTTCTCCTCCAGATCTTGATACTCGTGCCTTCCCCTTACTTCTACAGGCTGAGATTTGGGTTTTGTGTCCTATGCACCGTACTAGCAACGATATTATTGGCCAAGCCTACCAACCTCTATAGTTCTGACCCACACTTGATTCCACTCATATAATCTCTCTGTCCTTCAACATAATAAACTAGGGCCATAGCCAGGATTCTTCACGTATCCCCTATCGCCATCCACACACCGCGATGGGGTTAGTCTATTTCTGACTTAAACTTTGCTAATGCCGGGAATTTACTGCTTATGGACTCTCACCCACACTTGGGTGCTGCTAGAAACCTCACCTACCTCTTGATTTACTGTCATGAGGGTCTAGGCGACTTCTTTAAAAACTAGGGTTCTTAATCACTTCATAACACTTTCCCAAATCAACGGTTCTACCCTTCCTTTACTATGCATTTTGGGCAACATCGCATTAATACTATGCTCCCTGTCATACTAAGAAAAGACCGGAAGGCAGGAAATAACCCTATCACTCTCTAATGGGGCTAAGGTGCGAAACTCAACAATCTCTAAAAGATGGAGGTACAAACCTCACAAACACACAATCCCTCGCATATTCCAGGTAATCCCAACATTACTATCGTCCCTTTCTAATTCAAAAGGTTTACTTAAGTAAGCCAACTTGTATATATACCACACTCCTGACCTCCTGTTCCGAGGGTGTAAGAAGAACTGAGAACGATGTTGGCCTGTCTATTACCTTATAAGATTCATGGTGCTTTGGGAATATGCTAGGGAGATTAAAAGATATCCGCTTTCTCCTTTAGACTGGGTCATCCTCCAACTGTGGCACCTCCCTAGTACCCTCTCTTGCCGTTGTATATGACTTGCGATTAGCGGTAGTCCATCTCATATCAACATTATCCTATATAGACATAACACTGAAACTTTAGGAACTCAATCTTATACAACTCGGCTCTATACCTCGATTAGATAAGAAGAAAGGGTAACCATACTATCAAGTCTCGTAGCCTCCTGCTTATAAAATGTGGTGCACAACACATTTATAAACAAGACTCTACTTGACACAACTTTCAAACTCCCTAGGATACGATATTTCTCTGATACCAAGTTTTTCATGCCCCACCTTAGGAGGCATGACAGGAACCTAATGCCACACTGGGATCTGGGATGACCTGGCTGAGCATATGCACCTCTGGTGCCTACCAACGACTCAAAATCAAGAAAAAAAGCTACAATATCTAGCTATAAACACAAACTTGGGCCGATAAGGTCACACAACACCTGTTATAGAAAACAGCTAACCCAACCAACATAACAATAAAAGGGATCCTATGTGTGCCAACAAGACCACCATGATGTCTAGTAATAACAAAATGAAAAGCAGGCAGTCATAGAAGTACTACAGCCGACAAGGCTGCTAAGTGAAAGCTATACTAGGCCCCACATGGCCAGCATACAAAACTTAACATATATAGGCCCCACATGGCCAACACAGACACCTAACTGAAGAATGAGTCTGGAATCCACTACGAGTGAAAATATTGGTCGGGATAGGGCCTAGGCCTACCTAAATAGCTGCTAAGAGATCCCACAATCTGTCCGTCTAACCCTGCAGGCAAGTATGCAGCGCCCCATAGTAGGGCGTTAGTAAAATATGTACTGAATATGTATGGCAGTAAATTAATACTGAATAGAAGCTAATAAAGAACTGAAAGTGAAAGCAAGAAAGAACAGAAGTTAACCTTTAAGCTTTCTTACCCATAACCTGCATCTAGTAAGTCACTACACGAAGATGAAATGAACCTATATGACTACATGTTCATAAGCTATATATAGAAAGCACATACAAAAACAAGAACCTAACCTAGCCCCCATAAGCCTTGAAGGTGCAAGCAACATAGAAATAACCTATTGGGGCCCCTATAAGCCCTGCCAAGTGCAATCCAATCTGTATACTCCTAACAAGGTCCTTATGATTCTACAAGTAACTATAGCCAACCTACCTAGATTTTGGGTCTGTAACTGAGCCCGCTGGATTCTTTTAACTGTGTCTAAGCCCTTTGGGCTCCTGTAACTGCACCCTAGCCACACAAGGCTTGACAGAGGGTTAGTGATGGCGATATTGCATAAAAGTAAAAGCCCATTTGTGGATGGACTGTAATATGGCCCTTGGTCCTGAATATAGTCCCTTGGCACATCACATAGATCCTCTGAGAGATATCATATAGCTCCGCTGGCAATCCATAGCCACGTAGGCAATGATACAATTAGTAACCCTGAAGTTGGTCAACGGAAGGCTATCCGATGTCGGTCAGTCCCAACCTATACACTATATTTGAGTCTCAGTCTAGCCACCCAAATGATGTATCTGGCCCTTAAGGCGTAACGTCACCGCTACTCACCCCTAGATTAGTTTGCATAACTCTAACAAGCACACCCCGTGTGCCTATACCTGATTAGAGGGTCCTGGTAGTTATCACAATCTCTAATGGTCTAGACAGAATAGGGCGAGGTCTGGAGTGGCCTAAATGATACTATAAATGTCATTTTAGGATAATGATGGCTCATAAGCGAACAGTAAGGTCATAGGCGATAAATAATTTAGTTCCTTCGCTTAGAATGACTATAGGGCTGCTTGTAAGAGGACATGCTCCTGAGTGGTCAGCCCTAACCTTCCACAGGCAGCTTTCTATAATTCTTAATCTAAAGGTAGTACTGTACTACTATGATTCTAGTCTCTTAGACATTACCTTGGTTTTTGTCGATGTAATATGACTTCTCCAAGTTATTCATAGCCTTTTAGGTAGGTTTATCTGGACCTAGCCACTCGCGACAACCTGTACCTGGCTATCTATAAGAGCAGGCTGGGGCATTTTCTGCACATACAAGTACTAATAAAGCTCCCTGCTTAGGGTATCCACGGGTCTATCTGACTTGTACAACTGGGATGACTTGCTGGGTGACCTGTATGACAAGGACTAAGTCGACTAAAACTAACCGTCACTGACAATAGCCAACTATACGGCAAGCTGTCACTCAGTTCACTAGGCAACCCTGGTGCAGCTGACTCTAAGGGAAGACCATACTATCAAAATTCTGGCCCTGGAGGCGTCAAGGTACACCAACGGCCTCTGGGCGAGCTTCACTGACAAAACAGGCGTCAAACTAGAAGTTATATCACCCGTGTCACGACCTGAACATACACTCGGATCGTAGACACAGGACAAGGAGCCTTGAGAGACCCAAAGTAAACCCATGGCATGAGCGTAAATCTAACTCAATCACCTAAGCAGAAGACTTAACATAAGAAAACATAAACGTGTCATAAATATGGGGAAGTAAAATACATAATCCATACATGACGGCTGAATAGAACTTGTACTCTTAAAAGCCTCTAATCATGAAAGACGGGTTGATGAGACAACTCCCCAACTAACCCAACAATTCAAAAACTGAAAGAAAAGCATAGAGTCTGAACATATGGCCCTCGGAACATGAGGACTCACCAAATGAGTTGATAACAATCTCAGAAGCACTACTGAGGAAGGTGATCCTGAGAGTTGGGTCCTGTATCAAGAAACGATACATCATAGAAAGTATGTGGTCAGTTCGTGGAATGTTCTAAGTATGAAAGGTAAGTAAAACGGATATTTAAAACATATAAAACTCATAAATGATTTTAAGGGTAGGACATCATGCTCATATCATAAATATTGTACCATAACATAAGGCTCAAGGTTTTCCAAAACATTCGCAATACAATCGTAATCATAATTGTAAGAGAAAGGCTTTATTCAACATGACTTGAGCCAATATATATAATCATACACATGCATAAATCATGAGTAACAATGGGAGATTCTCTTAACCGACATACCCCATATGAGCACACATGAAGCCCAACTTGTAACCCTACTTGGAAGGGTGTCCGTACCTTTCCAAGGGTCGGTCCATGAATGTGTGACGTCATCATAAAAAGGGCCATTTGGTCCGGGGACAGTCCCATAGGAGGTCCCAACATACCTGTAGTGGCACGTAGTTTGTGAGGTCCGGGGTAGAACCTAGGCCCCTAACCTACTCGGTGTTCGATACTACTCCGAAAACATAGATAGTGCTCATAGTATAACATGCATGAATTCATAGGCTATTTAAATCATGATAATCATAAACATACTTGTACACATGTGAACTAGCCATGAAGTAA
Organism: Datura stramonium; assembly: GCA_018107945.1. Taxonomy (NCBI): domain Eukaryota; kingdom Viridiplantae; phylum Streptophyta; class Magnoliopsida; order Solanales; family Solanaceae; genus Datura; species Datura stramonium. The sequence goes on along the minus strand of JACEIK010000213.1, from coordinate 328,167 downwards.
GGCCCATGAGTCGACCGAAACATAATTCATGATTCATAAGGTTCATACATACTTGTAAATCATGCATATAGCTTGAAATTCATAAAATCATAATGGGTAATATCATAAATCCATAATTCAAATCATAAATCATGTTGGATTCGTAAATATCAACATTTGAAGAAAAGATCATAATTCGATTCATCATGGGTCATGCATAATTAGGCTTAATTTCATAGAAATCAAAATCGATAAACATATAAATGATTTAAATAATTAGAAAAATGATCAAAACCGATAGATTATGATGAGATTATAAAATCATAAAACTCATTATCAAATCATTAGACATTTATAAAAATCATCTTAAAAACCCCTTGAGATTTTAATACAATTTTTGGTAAAAATCATAGAGGATGGGCATGGGTGTGGAAAAAATCACCCATTGATAGTCTTACATACCTGGGAAAATTGATTCTTAACTTCCCTTTAAAGCCCAAGAAGAAGTTGATGAAGAATAACTTGAAATCACCTAGATCACCCTTCTATCACCTTCCCAAACCTTTGCATGCATGAATGAGGGCTTAGGCTAGTCTATTCCCTCTTAAACCACCCTTTCTGATGATAAAACGATGTAGTATAGTCCCCTAGGACTTAGGAATTACGGAAACGCCTTATTTTAAATCGAAAATTTTTGTTGACTGCTAGTCCCCATGAGGGACTGGATGACTTGTCACCAGGGACCACGACTCATGGCCTGAGTCATGAGGTACACTGCCAAAATTTCATCTTGGGACCCCACGGAGGACACCACGAATCATGGTGAGTAACCACGGCTCGTGGTCACCATCCGTGGTCTACACTGCCCAACAATCCTTTCCCAACATCCAAACCAGGCCATGGGTGACCTTATGAGTTGTGAGGCCTGATCACGACTCGTGGTCATGTCCGTGGTCTTCTCTACAAGTCTTGCCAACCCTGCAAGACCACGAGTCAGCTCACGACTCGTGGTCACTCCTCATGGGTCTCCTCACGGTTCGTACTATAACCTGATGCAAAATTTTAGTTTTTCACCATTTTAACTCACGGGTGAGATCACTGGGTTCCCGGGGTATAACAACCTGGCTACACCCTATGCTGTCCAACTTACCAAATCAGGCCCAACAACTAACCAGTAACGTCTAAGGCCTTAGCATGATAGCAAAACATCATAATTCTACTAATACTATGAGAAGAGGAACATGGAAGTCTCTACGACTCTTCGGACGTTAGTCACACTCAACATATCCTGCCTCGATGAGGAATACGGTTGTATAACCTCAACTTGCCACATAACAGCTAACCACAACATACATAATCACTATTTACTTGCATTAGCTAATCAGAACATATAGGATCATTATCTACCTTCAAAGACATTGTTGTATCACTATATGATGATAATAATTTACCGAGAAGATAAGCCTTAACATACCTCGAATGCGGACTTCCATTCACTCAAACAGTTTCCAACATGAAGCTAGTACTCCACTCAACTGCAGTCTTTACACTGAGAGAATAAGGTTATTTCAATAGTAGGCATCGACAAATAATGATATTTATCAAAGGACATTGACTCCAATTCAACTTTGTTTGATTCGGCCGAAAACTCACAAATTCTCAAGAGTCTAGAAGGTAGATATACTTACTCGTCACTTGCAGTTGCTTAGGACTCAATTAGAGGTGATTCCAACACTTTTACTCGACGGGGTTTCGGTACTCCAAGCGAATTTCCAAGAAATAACTCTGTAGGGACGTTCCTCGTAGTCCTGAAACTCATTATCCAACATGAATTTGTGTTTGGATGGAGTTTAATGGCGTAATTCTGTCAAAAATTGAAGAAAATTGAGAGAGAACATTGTAGGAGCCGTGGGTCTGTCTGATGAAATGATAGAATAAATTGAACTTCACTTAAACCCATATATATAGGCGGTGGTGAGGCAGGGTCCATGGCGCGCCTCCCATCGCGGCAGGGGACGGGCGCAGCGTGCTCTCCGACGCGCTAAGGGAGGGCACGGCGCAGCGCGACGTGGCGTTTGATACAACCTGCCCCCAGCCCCGACCTCCTACTCGCTCGACTCTATGCTCATGTGTTCATTCCTTGAGCCCTTTTCCATATGTGTCATACTCAAAAAATATCAACATACATACGCACATATCGGTTAAACGATAGCAACTTATGCAGTGTAACATTAACCCTATATTCTTCTCAGTATTGCTTTCCATTTAAATTGTGATTGCCCTTATATTTAGTAACAAACATTAAAATATTGAAAAATAGCACTTTTTTATTTTGAATTAATACTTGAACTTGTTAATTCACTTAAGGTCTAATCTCTGTGGGTTTGACATCCGGCTTGAAATGAGTCATTATATTACTTGTACGACCGCGTGCGTTGGAGGCGTAGCAAGTTTTTGGCACCGTTGTAGGGGAGTGGCAGTATTGTTCAATTTCCTCTTTTTGTGTTAATTTTACATTTTCCTAAGTGCTAACAACTTAGTCTTAGTCAATTAATTTACAAGTTCATGTAACGACCCGAACGTAGGCCCGGATCGATACATTGGATAAGGAGCCCCGAGAGACCCCAAGTCGACCCATGGCATGAACATTCATTTAACTCAATTAATATAGCCGAAGAATTTTCATGATGATCTTAGCAGAAGTATGAAATAAGTATAACATCAGAAATACATGAATCTGAAGTTGAATACATTGTATTGTCTGAAAAGCCTCTATGTTTGATGAGTTGATGGGACAATACCCCAAATAACTCTCTAATACTAAAATTGAAAGTACATCAATATCTTAAAGAAAATGGTCCTCGAGAGATGAGGATTCACCACTAAGTTGAATACTAACTCTGGAACTGGCTACTAACGAGGCTGAGTATGAATACCGGAGCCTGTATTATAAAATGGTACAACATAGAGTATGCGGTCAGTACATGGAATGTACCGAGTATGCAAGGTAAGTAAAACCGCTTAAATAAGTAAAATCATTTCACACATGCATAATGTAAAATATAAAAAAAATAAGAATCTTAGAGTAGAACTTGCATTCTATCTTTCTGAAAACATGATCTCAACATAACATAACATCATAACTGAATCGATTGACCCAAAGCTGAAATCTGATAGTCATAAATAAAGCTGAACATTGGGTCAAACCTTCTTTAGAACATATATAGATATATACAATATGAGTGATAACATGCATAATTCAAATCATGAGGAACAATGGGAGAATCATCTTTTAACCAACATGCAACGATAGAGCTTACATGGTCCCAACTATCACACTCAAGTGGGCAGATCCATCCAAAGCCTTGCTAGGGCTAAGTACGAACCCATGATATCGATATCAAGCTTGTGGACCAATGGGGTCAGGGGATATCTCACATAAGAGGTCTCGATATAATCTGATCATACCTACGTTGGCGAGTAGTTCTGAGGCATAGGATTGACTGACCCATAGCCTACTCGGTGCAAGACACTACTTCCAAAAATATGGATAGGCTCTCCATCATTTTTCACGAAGCTGACTATCGTCTATTGACGAAGTGGAATAATCATGAATACATATAAATCTGAATCATACATGTGGAGCCTTGGCTCAAACAATACCACAAGCTTAACATAAATGGGAGTCTTCGCTCCAAAACCAAGTGGTAAGCTAAATTCGTAAAATCATAATCATACTTGACGTATGGGCATTTCCAGATACTTTAACATGCTTGGAAATTAACTTGATTCACTTTGAAAACATGAACATAACATGGGTAGATTGGAAAAATGCTTTTCCTCATCAAAATCCATCATACATGAACATACTTCTTAAATATCATCTTCTCATAAGCTTTCATGAATGGGCTTCATAATTTGGAAAACTAGCAAACATGATTTGGAATTGAAAAAATGATAAAACTTTCCCATGAATCGTATATCAATTAAAACATACTTAGATCATACCCATGACATAGATTTAGGAATTTCACGCATCGGGATAAAACCCCATAGAATCAACTCATAGATTTTCATGAATTAGAGAGAGATTGGGCATGGGTGTGAATGGATTCACCCATTCATAACCCTACATACCTGATTATAGTTGATTCATACACTTCTATGATTGCCCAAGGAAGAATTGAAGAGAACATGAAGGAGAACAAGCTTGATCACCTCTCTAGACTCTTACTCTTGCATGCATGAATAGGAATGACTTAGAATAGGTTTTCCCCTCTTAAAACCCACTGTTCGTAGCTTAAAATGACGTAGTTTAGGCCTTAGGATCATAGAAATAACGGAAAAGCCCTTACTAAATTCTCAGGAAATAATTGACTGCCAGTCCCCATGAGGGACTGGACGACTCATAACCCAAGGCCACGACTCGTGGCATCAGTGGTCAAGTACACTGCCTAGCAGATCATTCAGTGTTCGTCATGAGGGACGTCATGAATCTTTACAGGTGACCACGACTCATGGTCACCACTCATCACATGCGTTTCCTTAATTTCAAATAATTTCTGTCCTACTGACCAAGACCCATCCCATGAATCATGGTGACTAACCACAACTCGTGGGGTCCTTTCATAGGGTAAACTGCCATATTTCTTCACCTTATCAATCCCTTGCCCATGACTGACTCCACCAATCATGGGGATTGACCACGACTCATGGTCAGGTCTGTGGGGATCTCAAATTACAAAAATCCAACCCAAGCCTGGAACCTCACTACGAGTCACCTAACGACTCGTTTTGTGACCTGGTGAAAGCTTTTTAGTTTTCTCCGTTTCAACTCCTAGGTCTAATCTTTTGTATTTTGGGGTATAACAATATCTACTCCTGGGAACATTCATCCTCGAATGTTGGAAAACATACAGAAAAGAAGAGAAATGCAATCATCATATTCAAATAATAATCATTAAACCTGAAAACTAACAGAATGACTAACTCAAATTCAAACTACATAGTTGAACTAAATTCACAAATCATATATACCTCCATATACATAAAAGAAACTTGGGCACATGAACTGAACTTGAAAACTAAACAGAGGATTTAGGGAAAAAAACTGATACCTCATGTTGGAACTGAGCCGGTAGAGAATAAATGTGGGTATCTATCCATCATGTCTGCTTCAGCTTCCCATGTAGCTCCATCAACATGCTGATTCCTCCATAAAACATTGACTAAAGCTACTTCCTTGTTCCTTAGCCTTCGAACCTAATGATCCAGTATTTCCACCAGAACCTCCTCATAAATAAGGCTGTCTTTCACACCAACACTGTCCACCGGGAAAACTAGAGCAGGATCACCCAAACACTTCTTTAAGAGCTATACATGGAAAACATGATGCACGGAAGCTAATTTTAAAGGCAACTCCAATTCATATGCCACTTTGCCAACCCGTTCAACAATTTGGTAGGGGCCAATATAATGAGGGCTGAGTTTCCCTTTCTTCCCGAACCTCATCACTCCCTTCATTGGAGACACCTTTATAAATACCCAATCATCTACTTCAAACTCAAGTTCCCTCCTTCTCACATCAACATAGGACTTTTGGCGAGTTTGAGCTTTTTTTAACCAATCCCGTATGAGCTGAACCTTCTCCATAGCCTCACGGACTGAATCTTGTCCTATCATCGCAGCTTCACCAACTTCGAACCAACCAATAGGAGATCTACATCTCCGCCCATAGAGAGCCTCGAATGGAGCCATCTGAATACTGGAGTGGTAGTTGTTATTGTATGCAAACTCGATAAGACAGAAATGATGATCCCAACTACCTTTAAAGTAAATCAAAAATGATCTCAACATGTCCTCGAGAGGTAAATTGGGTACCTCTATCTTATATAATGGACAAGGGAATTCCATTTAACCAAACTAGCTCTCGAATGTATAGTTTGTCATAATCGTCCGCAAAATTCATGGTTTTGACCAGTAGAAAATGAGCGGCTTGGTTCAACCTATCTACAACAACCCAAATGGAGTTATATTGTCGTCGAGTGCGAGGCAACCCTGTGATGAAGTCCATATTGATTTCTTCTCACTTCTAAGTAGGAATACTGAAATCCTGAAGCATACCTCCCGATCTCTGATGCTCCACCTTTACTTTCTGACAATTGTGGCACTTAGCTACAAATTATGCGATGTCCTTCTTCATGCCATTCCACTAATAGACTTCCCGTAAGTCACGGTACATCTTGGTTTCACCTGGATGGATTGAATATCTAGATCCATGAGGCTCATGCAACATCAAGCTCCTCAAATCATCAACATCTGGAACACATAAGAGGCCCTGGTACAGAGGCACACCATCTCCCCCTTTAGAGAAGGCCTCTACCTTCTTATTTTGAAGGACCTCCTTTAACTTTACCAAAATAGAGTCTTTGTTTTGCCTTGCTTTTACATCATTCACCAAGGACGATTCTGATCTGTTCTGAACAATAACACCGCTATTTGTCGAGTCGACCAACCAAACACCCAACATTTCTAGTCGGTCCACATCCTTTACCAGCTCCTTTCTTCCCTCATCCACATGGGACACACTCTCCATTGAGAGTCTACTGAGTGCATCTTCTACTACATTAGCCTTGCTCGGATGGTAAACAACACTAATATCATAGTCCTTAAGTAGCTCTAACCACCTCCTTTGCCGAAGATTAAGATCCTTCTGAGTAAAGACATATTGTAGACTCTTAAGGTTTGTAAACACATTGACGTGGACCCTGTACAAATAATGTCGCCATATCTGCAAGGAGAATACCACCGCAGCCAATTCAAGATGATGGGTCAGGTAATTCTTTTCCTGAACCTTCAGTTGTCTAGAAGCGTAAGTTATAACTCTTCCGTGCTGCATCAATACACACCCTAGTACGATACTTCAAGCATAACAACACACCAAAAACCCATCAGTACCCTTCGGTAGGGTTAACACCGGTGCTGAAGTGAGTCGAGTCTTCAACTCCTGAAAGCTCCTCTCACAAGCCTCCAACCAAGGTAATTTCACCTTCTGTTGGGTCAATTTTGTCAAGGGTTCTGCAATGGATGAGAAGCCATCAAAAAATCTCTAGTAGCCAGCTAAACTGAAAAAGATCTAGATATCTGAAGGGTTCACCGGTCTAGGCCAATTCTTCACGGCTTCAATTTTCTGAGAGTCCACCTGTATGCCCTCACTTGATACCACATGGCCCAAAACATCACTTAGTTCAACCAAAACTCACATTTGCTGAATTTGGCATACAATTGGCAATCCTTGAGAGTCTGTAGCACTACTCTCAAATAAGCGACATGCTCCTCCTCATTCCGAGCGTATATCAAAATGTCATCAATGAACACAATCTAGAACATATACAAATATGGCTTGAACACCCTGTTCATCAACTCCATAAAAGTTGTAGGAGCATTGGTCAGTCCAAATAACATAACTACAAACTCGTAATGACCATACCGCGTCCTGAAGGTTGTCTTCGAGATGTCTCTCTCCTAAACTCTAAGTTGATGGTACCCAAAATTGAGATCTATCTTCATAAAACACTTGGCTCTGTCACGCCCCTCCTTGGGAGGCATGACTAGCACTTAGTGCCCTACTAAGACCTGGACTGCTGGACTAGCTGTGCCTAAGAACTTCTGGTGCCAGGCTGGCTCTAACTTAGATTCAAGAAAATGATGGGCTATATAACGGTTGTAAATACAGCCTCTGGCTGACTAGGCCTATAGCCACCTGTAAGCAAACAACAGCTAACCAGAACAATAGTAGTATGAAGGAATCTATGCGGGCAGACAAGGCCACCACGCTATCTAGTTACTTCTGAATCAAGAAAACAGGTGCTAAACTACTGACCGAAAAGGTCACCACTACCAACTGAACGATTCCTCACACGGCCGTCATAAACAACTAAGACATACACACGGCCTCACACGACCGGTACAGCTAACCACAGGGAATATACAATCTGCAAGCCTCTAAGAATA
>JACEIK010000213.1:299769-314593 GCA_018107945.1 Datura stramonium | reverse complement strand
CACATGCACTATGTAATGACCCATAAGCTTGCCCTTAGTCATGAGTGATATCACGTCTTTCATGGTTCATATCCTTGGCAACATATGGATGACCTCTCGACTAGGTTTACAAGTCGGGCTCCATGTGTGCTCATATGGGGTATGTCGGTTATAGAAATCTCCCATTGTTCCTCATTGTTTTCATGTATGTTATTATTATGTTCTCTTTGGCTCAAGTCATGTTTTATGAAATGTTTCCTCTCGTGTCATGACTATGACAGCTTTACGAATGTTTTAGCTAAAACTTTGAGCCTTATGATATGGTTACGATTTCGGTCTTATGATCATGATGTGTTCACTCCTATAACTTTTATGTTTTTAAGCATTGTTTTGCATACCTTACATACTCACTACCTTCCAAGTACTGACCCATATATTTTTCAGGATTTGGTTCGCAGGCTCAGCATCGTTCCTAGCTTGCTCAGTTCGGCTCTCAACTCTCTGTGGAGAGTCCTCATGATTCGAGGACTTCATGTTCAGACCTTGTTTATCTTTTTTTTTTAAGTATGTTGGGGTTAGTTGGGGTCTTGTCCATTCAACCCATCTATTATGATTAGAGGCTTTAAAACCTATGTGTAGTATTCAGCCGTTTATGTTTGGATCTTCTATTGTTGTTTCTTATATCTCATGATACGATTTTCAGTTACTTCATAACTATTAAGTCAAGCTTTCCGCCTTATGTGAATGAATTAGATATATGCTTATGTCGTGGGTTGACATGGAGCCTCTCGGGGTTCCTAGTCCCGTGCCTACAATCCGGGTGTAATCTCGGGTCGTGACAGCATGCATATAGGATCAACATTAAAATGTCAAAATTTGAAATTACATAGGTTTTGAAAGCTAACTTATCAAGACATATTTTGGGCCAACATGAATCATATGTAATTTAGCAATCAAGATATATCAAAGCTTACCATTGTGCCCTTCACAATTTTGAGAGATGCCCTTTCTCACACAAGATATACGTAAGAATATGAACATGGGCATAAATAAACAATTTCCACTCTCTCCCAAAGAACTCCACATGCATGTAAAAGATGACCCATAGGCTTGTCCTTAGTGTAATACTCCTCTAATATAGAATTTTGAATTAAGGATCAATTAGGACTTAAATTTGGTTGCAATGTAGGGAAAGGGATGGGTAGGGACTATTTTGCCAAGATAGTGAATAATCTCCCTAAACACTTTAATACTTCACAACTCTTTGATTGTTTTAGCCCTTTCCTCAATCTGTTATTTTTCTCCTTATACCTCCCATTATTTTTAATTTTTTTAAACTTAGGTGATTACTGGGGATTTTTTTTTTACTTTGAGCTCATTCACACATTTTTTTGAAGCTCTTTATTCTTTTTGTTTTTCCACTACATCATCCTTCTTGTTTAGTAAATTTCACCCTTTTCTTTTCTTCTAATTTCCACACTTTTCACCTTATCCCTTCACTTTTCAACTTATTCTCATTTCATACGAGATTTATCAATTAAAGTGCTCTCAGAGTTATTTGGATCAAATATAAGTTAATAGAAAAAAAAAAGAATTAAGCTTGTACTATGGCTATCAATAGAATAGGCTAAGGCTCAACATGGCTAACTAGGATAATTATAATCAAAGTAGGTAAAATAGGATAAAAACAAGGCTACCACAGAAATTCCTATATCACTTTCTAAATCCATCATAGTTATTTCTCTTTGCACACACACCGGGCAAGTTCTAGACATCAATTCACAAGCATGGAGTATATCAAAACTTCCTCACTCATTTGCAAAAAATGGTTTAATAATGGAAATCAAGATCACATAAACACATATATTCAAATTGCATGCACAACATAATTAAGCCCAATTTTCCTTTTCAAGCACAAAAGTCAAGTTCCAAAAGACTAAGTGTTTCTACCTTTTTCATGAATTTTTGAGTGAATTTTTATAAACTCTCAACGATACCTAAAGTGAAGCGCCTAGCGTTCGTGAGGTCCAAGTTTTTGTACTTTCTAATGACTGACTTACCCTTAAGACAGTCATCATCCATCCAGCATTGGGCAAAATTCATGACTCAATGACTAAAAATAAAAATCTAAACTCTTTAGTCAGTTCTACGGGACTATTCCCCGGAAAAGCACCAAAAACAAAATTCGAAGGAGCCCAAAATAAAATAAAACTAAAAAATTCTACAAACCAACAAGCATGCAAGATAAATCATAAATCCCAAAAAAACTAGGCCTACCATGTGCACATTTAGCAATCAAGGTATGCATGGTAATATGAAGTTCACTTCTCGCACCCTACACTTAATTAGTAACACTGTTCCCAGTGCTAAAATAATAAAGCATAAAGTAAAAGAGTTAAATAAGAACTCCCTGGGCCTCTACTCATCATCTATGGGGGCAAGAGTGGCTTCCCCATTTCAGAATCCTCCTCATTATCATCACTAGACTCTATGTCCAAGCCTACTCTTGCCAGCTCATCCTCTGTGGCCACATCATCATCAAGATTCTTCTCGTATTCAGGCCCAACTCTACAAAGGGATCGCGAGCGCTAGCTCAGAGGGTAGTCCATGTTAAGCTGCTATAGCTGCTCCTCAGTCACACTATTCATCCTCAGCTGGAGCATTTGCATACCTACAAGTGGCTTAACATATTGTCAGTTCGTGCATTGCGCTCATTGACAGACAAGACTGGACCGTTTATACCCTCAAGTTCCTTTGTTTTAGTCATATCAATCCCTTTAGGATCATAACCAAGTCTATAGTCAACCTCCTCCTCCTCAATGTCATGCCCGTGCATAAATTGGGTTAAGAGACCTCAAAATCCAAAGTTTTGACCTTTTCTCACCCTTGCTCTTTTCAACACATTTTTAATGAGCACCCCCATATTAATTGGCATTTCAGTCATTAGCGTATAGACAAGACACACTCTTTCCCTAGTCACATGGGTTACATGTTTTATGGGCACTAAACAAGCACAGACTATTTTTAACTAGACTCGTGCCTCTCTACTTAGGTGAGCATATAGAAGCGAAACATGATACCCAAATTTTTGGTGGTGAGTCCACCTTGCAATAGAGATAGGGACACAAGGAGTATGTCTAATGTCTCTATACGGGGGTTTCTTCACAATGTTAACAAAGAGTTATGGGTCAACATGAGGTGTCCCAATTAATCTATTCAAAGAAATAGGTGCAAACTCGATAATTTGGCCCCTAATTTTAACTTGGTTCGACTCTCCTTTGGCATCCAATTTGCAAGGAATATCCTCACCATGTTGAAATTGAAATCATCCGGAGCATCAAATACAAAACCCAGACCAAGGGTGAATAACCTATCTACCATGTGAGGGAAAACTAGTGACAAACAATTTCTATCAATAAATATATCATGTGAGTATTTGGATTCTTTATGCTCGTTGAACCATTTTTTACCTTCTTTCTTTGTGACCCAACGGAGCCTACATTGCCTCAATGGGTATGGTGCCATCCTCACATCTTCATTCTTCTCTTCACTAGTTCTCCTTTCTCTTTTTGACCCATAGCTTGAAGAAGCCACACCCTTACCTTTATTTACTTTTGGTGCCATTTTATGGAGCTTTATAAGAAAAATGGTATACTTTGTGATTTTGGTGAAAATAAATTAGAGAAATTTGATGAAGAGATAAAGTTTTGAGAGAGTTTTCTTGAGAATTCAAGGGTTTGCGGCATGGTTCTCACAATAATGAGCTAAAAAATTAGGTCTAGGACTTTTAAGTTACTCGCATGGGCTGGAATTTATGTTTTAGCCCTTACATTTTTCTCCTGGAACATACACTCCGCGTTGCGGTTCTTAAAGTGCCTGATCAGTTGTTTGTCGCGGTCCTTAATGCGTTGTCTTCCCTGCACGACACGCCTATGAACACGGTGTCTTGCCTGCATGTCGTGCTAGTTCGTCCAGTACTTGTGCCTACGCCTCGCGCCAGGCCTTGTGCTATTTGGCCTGCATGATGCCATTTGTGCTTGTCCAGTATTTTTGCACCCCGTTTTCCATGTTCATGCTCATTTTTTGTTGAAAATCATCGCTTATCACCTGCACATTTGAACAAACACATAAAAATAAAAATTTTATCTTGGATTGCCTCCCATAGAGTGCGTAATTTATATCGCGGCTCGATGCAGGTATCTTGATTACTCAGACTTCATCAAGATAGCAGTTGGGACTGTGGTCATATTTTGGCTGTTTGTTTTACCATGCTAACCTATGACATGTCAGAAAAAGATTTAAAAAAAAAGCATAAAATAGGAAATAAAGACTAAAATTTAGATACAAGCAATTAATCTAATTCTTTGTCGTATTCACCGACAATGATGCCTCTTTTTGATAATGCTCAAACTCAAACTTCCTAGAAAAGTATGAAGTCGTCGTTGCCAATAAAGAACCCAACAAAGAGGTTGGAGTTGAACCCACAGGGAATATGGAAGGATATGGAAGAATGCTAGTATTTAAGCTTTTGAGTCAATTATCTCCTAAAGGGGGGAAATTTATAAAAGTAACAAGTAATATTGTTGAGAATTTTAATGTTGATTCCAAATTAATGCAATAAACTAGAGTGAGTGTTTCTCATGGATTCATAACTACTTTATCTTTTACACTTGTGATATATCCCAATACTCCACTTGTAGAACTAATAACTAGGGTTAACCAAAATGACTTGTTCGTCTCTATTGGATGACTATACTCAATCACCGTATTAGGTCTCATAAGCGATTTCAATTCAACCGTTATCAATTTGTCCCAAATTTAACTATATTGCCACAATAACTCAAGTTAATGCAATGATCATAAAAATCAAGGCATTGTTGTAATTCTCTTTTCCTAACCTCTACCTGTCTAGGCTCAAGAAAGTAGAGAATTCAGGAAAGTCCTAACGTTGCACATTGTTAAGAAACGTTTAAGATGAAGAGAATACAATACAAGCATTTAGTATTAGTTTAGAATCACGTCGTGCAAACTCTAGTTTGTTAATTCACCATGGTTCCCACAACCCTAGTTGTGGTGGTTTTAGCCTCTCATAATTATTGGTAAATTAATAGCATTCATATAAAAAAGCATATATTAATACTTACAACGATGATAGGAAGAAACGCAGTTGATTATTGTAAAAATAAGGAAAAATAATTCAACAATAAGTATCTCAATGTATTTCTTACTCTCAATTCTAAGTTGTAAATTGTCTCCAAAAATTCACTCTAAAATTGGGCATACATCAATCTACGTATTACATAAAAATAAAGGGTATTTATAGTAGTTGATTTATGTTTTTCTTGTTCCTTCACGGATTTGATTTGGTACTTGTAACTCTTTTTCCTACTTGAAGTAGAATTTCCTTCTTGGCATCCGGACATGCTTGGTGCACCGTGCAGCAAAGGCCCTACTTCACACCTCTCCTTGCGTAGGAATGCCTGCGCGCCATGTTGCTAGTCGCACAGGTGTTCCAATAGACTATTTTGGCCTTGTTCTTTCTTTATTCATTCCATCTTCTTCACATTTTTTTCAAAAGACTCAAATACACTCAATTTCATCTCTTTTACCCCTGAAAGCATCTCATCATGTGTGTTAGCATTTTTTCACAAATATATAACATAAACACATGCAAACTCACATAATTTATTCTCAAAACATAGTAATATATGGGGAAAATATGGCTACGAAGTGCATAAATACGCCTTTCATCAAAGGCAAAAATGTCAAAGCTTGAAAAAAGGAGAATGTTTGCCCTATTTTTGTATATATTCTAGAAGAAAGTACTCTGATCATATCATTGAATATTTTCTTCACTTTTTTAGAGAGAAAGAACTCCATTGCAGAAGAAATAAATATTTGGATATTCCTTTTTATATTCATCTTCTTCTTCAGCAAGGCATAACTATTATTGTATAAATATTGTGAGTTTTATTTTGCTTACTCCTAATGATGAAATTATTGAGTTTATTAATGAATATGCTCTTGTGTTTCTCAATTATGAGTAGCCAAATCTATAGCTAGAGGTGTGTGATGATGGGCATTTAATTTGATTTGGTATTGCTAGATTTGTCTTATTGTTCTTAATTAGTATAAATCTATTGAATTATCCTCATATTATAGTTGATTTCTCATAGTTTCAAATATGAGTATTGTTTTCTTACTTGATTTTAGCTTGAAAAGAATAATTAAGTAATTGGGGAGAATTTAATAGTGGATTGGAATTTGATTATGTGGGGTTGGACTAGAAATAGCAAAAACCCATGATCATAATCTCTTAAGAGGTTAATGGATAGAAATAGCTCATCCACTAATCCAAACCATATTTGAATAGTTGAATTGTGCCTTGAGATTCAAGAGGACTCAAGGTTAAAGAGTCCAAGTGGTTGAAAAACATCGAGCTCCATCTTCTCACCATGTTATTTACACATATTAGTAATAATCTGGCTATCTAGTGATTTGATTTACATCCCATCTACATCATACCTCTAGCCTTTGCTCATTATTGTTTCTTAGTTTTGGTTGTCTTGCTCTCTTGATTAGCTGATTTTAGAATTCACAATATTTTTGCCTTCAATTCCCCCAAAATTTACATTTACGTTATCATTGCTCGGATGCAAATCAATTCAATTCACTAAACAACTCTTGTGAAAATCATTGATGTGTTGTGAGTTTACAACACTTTCGACACTTGAAACTGATAAAATAGCATGGCCTTATGTATGTTTATATTGATATGGGGTGCTTTTACTTTTTTTTCAGGGAAAATAAGTGCTGGAATAAAAATATACAAAACATGCATAAAAGTGCATAGAATCAGGCAAGTACCAATCTATGTACAAGTCGTACCTTGATTGTATGAGTCGTATTGAGGCTTGTGGAAAAACTCAAAATGTTGAAATAAGGTGAAATCAAAGTACGACTCTTAGTATGAGCCGTACCAAGATGGTACGAGCCATAACTGGAGTCGTGAAAATCTTTATAGAAACTTTGTACAAGGCAGTCTCTTGGTATAGGTGGAACCCACGGACCATAAAATCTACTTATGACCCATACCATTAACCATGGGGAGCTTTAGTGATTCTTAAAGACTTAGCAGAACTCTAGATACAACAAACAAGTACGAGTCGAAGGAGGAAGGTACGAGGCATACCAAAACACTCGTAAAAAAAATCAAAGGATGTCAAAGTTCTCAGGGCCAAGCCACAGATGGATTGTATGACTAGTAGGACTATGATACGAGTCGTACCACCTACCAACACACAGTCAAATTTGCAGAAGCCAAGGAATGTACGAGAGGCAGGTGCAACCCGAACAATCCTGTTAATGGTCGTATGATTAGTTGTGAGTCAAGTCGGCGCCAGATATGGGAATTTCTCTGTTAGCTGAGGAAAAGGTTTCTAATGTCTGTATAAATACCTTTTATGTTTTATTTTAGTAGAATAACATAGAGAGAAGGGAGTAGACGTGTGATTCCTTTGAAAGAAGTTCTATTTGTGATTTATTATCAAGTTTTTTAAAGCAATTTTTAGGATCAACACTTTATTATATCAATTGTTCTTGAGTTTTTTCATTGATATTCAAAGTAGGTTTTCTTCNCATTGATATTCAAAGTAGGTTTTCTTCCAATTATTATTGTAAGTTTTTAAATATGTGTTTGTCTATTCATGGTAATTACAATCTTACAATCATGAGAGGCTAAAACCTCCACAACTAGGGTTATGGGAACCATGGTGGATTAACAAAATACAGTTACACAAAGTGATTCAAAACCAATGCTAAACACTTGTAATGTATTCTTTTCATAGTTAAATGTTTCTTAACGGTGCGCAACGTTAAGAATTGCCCAAATTCTTTACTTGCTTGAACCTAGAGAAGTAGAAATTAGAAAAAGAGAATTACGACAAAGCCTTGATTTTTATGATCATTGTATGACTTAAGTTGCGGTGGAAGGAAAATTAGTTTGGAACATATTGGTAATAGTTAAAAAAACCACTCATGACACCTTACCCGGCGATTGAGTATAGTCATCCAATAGGACGAACTAGTCATTTGGATGAACCCTAGTTATCAGTTCTACAAGTAAGCATTAAAAGTTATCACGCATGTATACTTGAAGTAGTTATGAACCCATAGGGAACACTTACCCTAGCTCTTTGAAAATCTTGATAGCAACCAGAATTGCAATCTTGTTTTACTATTGATTTCTATAAACCCCCTAATTTGGAGATAACCCACCAACAAGTTTAAGTACCGACAGTAGTCTAGTTCTCACCATATTCCCTATGGGTTCGACCTCAACCTATTTTTTTGGTTCTTTATTGACAATGTTAGCTTCATACTTTTCCAGAGAGTGTGAGTTTGAGCATTATCATAAAGTGGTGCCATTGCTAGGGAATACAACTAAGATTAGATTGATTGTTTTGTATTTAACTTTTGGGTGTTATTTCCCCATTTACATTTTCTTTGTTTTATGTGATTCATTTAGGCTAACACCAAGAGAGATACCTTTGCAAACAACCCTATGGAAGCCAAGCGGTTGCTAGCACCCATGGGAGAGATGATGAATATTGACACATTACCAGCCATCTTGATGAACTATGAAGGAGAGGGAGTACCAGGGTCCACGGAGCTGGTAAATTCCCTAGAAGGAATGGGATCATATAACTTCAGACCAAATAAGTTAGACCTTGACTTAAAGAACCATGTGACTCCGCCAGCAAAGCCATCAGTGGAGGAACCGCCAGTTCTTGAATTGAAGGCATTACCTCTCCACCTCAAATATGAATTCTTGGGCGAAGACAACACCTTGCCAGTAATTATTGCAGGTGCTGACCCACATTTTGCTGGTGCACCTTCCACTTTAGCCAGTAAGCTCTAGTGTTTCAATCGACATTTTGTCGGCTCCCTCCATTGGAGCGCCGGTTGGTGTGTTGTGAGTTTACAGCACTATCGATGCTTAAAACTTGAAAAATAGCATATATTTAGGTATGTTTATAAGGATATGAGGTGTTTCTACTTTGTTTTTAGGGAAAATAGGAGTTGGAGAGAAAAATATGCAAAATATGCAAAAAAGTGCAGAAAAGAAGTCAAGTACTGATCTCAGTACAAGTCGTACCTAGATTGTACGAGCCGTACTAAGACTAATAGAAAAGCTTAGAAGGTTGGAACACCGTAAAGGCAAAGTACAACTCTTTGTATGAGCTGTAACTAGAGTCGTGAAATACATTAGAGGAAAGTTGCACAATTTAATTCCCTGGTATGGGTGGAACCTATGGATCGTAGCATCTACCTACGACCCGTACCAGGAGTCGTGGGAAGCTTTAGGTTTCTTAAGGACTTAGTAGAACCCAAGATGTTACAAGCTATTATGAGTCATAGGAGCAAGGTATGAGGCATACCAAGACAATCGTAGAAAACATCAAAAGATATCAGAATTCTCAGAGCCAAACCACTACTGGATTGTACAACTAACGGGATCATGGTACGAGTCATACCAGCTGCCAACACTTAGCCAATTCTATAGTAGCCAAGGAACGTATGAGAGCAAGGCGTGACCTATATACTCCTTTTATAGGTCCTATGATAAGTCGTAGGACGTGTGGCGCCAGATTTGGATATTTACCTATTAGCTTAGGAAAAGGTTTACGTTGTCTGTATAAATACCTTTTATGTTTCTTTTAGTAGGAGAATGTCATAATACATTGAGAGAAGGTTCATAATTAATTGTTTGTGAATTGTTATCAAGTTTGTAAACAATATTGAAGAGCAATTCTTGAGATCAAAACTTGGTTTTCTCAATTGTTCTTGATCTTGGGCATAATTACATGCCCAAGTGCTATTATATATCTTGATTTAGTCATGTTTGTCAATTTAATTAATTGTATTCTCATGTAATTTTGTATAATTTCGTGCATAAACTAACCAACGTAATTACCCTTTATTTTGTAGATGTATTATGCCAAGGATGAGGTTAAAAATGATGTTCAAGGAACAAGGGAGAAGCATGGAAATGATAGTACTTGAAGGCAACATCGCATGCCAAAGGGAGGGTTGGCCGCGCTAGGCAGCGTGCCACGCTGTGCGTGTGCCGCGGCCAGTGTTGTGCCACGCCCAGGCTGTGCGCGTGAGGAGGCTTCCAAGACATGCCATGCGTGATAAGCAATGTCCCACGGTAGATGCATGGAGCGGCCAGCAGCGTGCCACGCTGGGCCATGCGCAGGTGCCTCGTACAAGGCCGGCTGAGAAGATACATTCCGGTGTTGTTGCGCGTTTGCTCCGTGTCACGGAGGCAAATTGGCGCGACCATCTCCATGACACAGAGGCAATCCATGGTCGGCCAAAAAGTGTAATTTTTCATTTAGTATAAATTAAAACCTTATCTCAAAAAATCATTGCTCACGAAATATCTCTGGGAAACCGTAAGGGAGCGAAAGGAGAAGTGAAGAACTCCACCTTGGGTTCATCGTTTCCCGTTCTCTTTTAACTATTCTTGGAAGTACTTTGCTTGAATTATGTTTTTGAGTATTTGTACGAACACGAGTGGCTAAAAACCTTCCTCTAGGGTTGAGGCTACGTAATATGATTGTAAGTGCATGAATTCTTCATTGGTTTGAGATTTAGTTATTGTTTTGTCTTACATTCTTTATTATTAATGTTTTTATGCTTGATCACCATGAAAAAAAACGTGTTAAGCTTAGGTAAAAGCTTGAAAGAGTAGCCCTAGGCTAGAACATGAGAACGTAGGGAGCAAGTTCTTATCTTTCCAATAGGATTCGCGGTTAGGATAGAAAGTATACCAAATTTTCCTTTCTTGGTTATTAAAAAGGGATGATCTAGACACCGACTTAGAATTGTCACATCACCACTAGTAGAAGTAGTTGTGAAACTAAGTATAGTTAAATGATTAGAGGTACGAGAGTCCACAATCAAGGGTACAAACTTCGTAAACCACATCCATGTATTTAAATTGCTCATGGATTAGGAAGTCACATCCCCGCTCAATGATGTAGGTGTGAGACTAGTTTGTCATGTTAAGAGGCTCGAAAGACCATGAACATAGCATTTTAATTATGTGGGACAACAACTGAAATTTTCATACTCGAACCATTGTGAATTATAGGTTTGCATGATTATTAGGCCTTAACTCTAGTTTCTTCTTATATTATTTCTTGAGTATTTTGTGATCACCCCTAAACTTAATTAGAATTTACCGAAAATTTCTATAATCAATACTTGTGAAGTTACTTGTGAGTTGAAGGAGTAGTTAAAAGATCTTCTTGACAAGGGTTTTATCCAACATCTCTCCCTAGGGTGATGTAGTGCTATTGGTGCATAAGAAAGACGGTACCCTCAGAATGTGCATAGATTACCATCAACTGAACAAGGTCACAATTAAGAACAAGTACCCCTACCCTGATTTGATGATCTGTTTACCAACTTCGGGGAGCCAGCTAAGGGTCAGAGAGTGTGACATACGGAAAACAACATTCAGAACTTAGTATTGTCACTACGAGTTTGTGGTGATGTCCTTCGAATTAAAAAACGCCCCAGCAGCCTTTATGGATTTAATGAATAGGGTCTTCAAGAAGTATCTGGATATGTTCGTCATTGTATTTATCAATGACATTCTAGTATACTCCAGAAATGAGGAAGAGCATGCCAACCACTTAAAATTAGCATTACAGACACTCAGGGACTACCAGTTGTTCGCCAAGTTCAGCAATTGTGAATTCTAGTTAAAGTCTGTGACTTTCTTAGGTCATGTGGTCTCAGGTGAAGGGATACAAGTAGATCCTCACAAGATAGCAGTAGTGAAAGATTGTCCCAGACCTATCTCTCCTACTGGAATCAGGAGTTTACTGGGCATAGCTGGTTATTACAAATGATTTGTGGAAGGCTTCTCCTCTATACCATCTTCTCTGACTAAGTTGACTCAGAAGAAGGTGAAATTTCAGTGGTCGGATGAGTGTGAGAAGAGTTTCCAGGAGTTGAAGACTTGACTCACTACTACACTAGTTCTGACCTTTCCAGAAGGAACAGATGGATTGGTTGTTTATTGTGATGCTTCTAGTGTTAGACTCGGAGGCATTTTGATGCAGCGGGGCAAAGTGATAGCCTACGCCTCCAGACGGCTCAAGGTTCATGAGAAGAACTATCCAACTCATGAATTGGAGTTGGCAGCGGTGGTGTTTTCTCTAATAATTTGGAGACATTACTTGTATCGAGCTCACGTAGATGTATTCACATATCATAAGAGTATTCAGTACACGCTAAGTTAGAAGGACCTAAACCTGCATCAGAGAAAGTGGTTAGAGTTGCTGAAAGACTATGACATGAGTATGTTGTATACCCCGGGCAAAGCCAATGTGGTGGTTGACACCCTAAGTAGACGGTCTATGGAGAGTATGGTTCACATTGAGGAAGGCAAAAAAGAGTTAGCGAAGGATGTTCAAAGACTAGCCCGGTTAGGGGTGCAGCTGGTGGATTCAACTGAAGGTGGTGTGGTAATGCAAAGTGCGTCGGACTCATCTCTGGTAGTTGAACTTAAGTTCAGACAGGATGAAGATCCAGTTTTACTTAAACTTAAAGAAGCAGTTCTCAAGAAGGAGGTTGAGGTGTTCTCCAAAGGGGGAATGGTGTGCTCCATTACCAGGGAGGATTATGTGTACCGGATGTTGGTGAGTTGAGACAGCAGATACTGGCTGAGGCACACAGCTCGAGATACTCCATTCACCCTGGTGCTACTAAAATGTACTGCAATCTATGGGATATTTACTGGTGGAATGACATGAAGAGAGACATTTCTGAATTCGTAGCCAAGTGCCCGAAGTTCCAGCAAGTCAAGATGGAGCATCAGAGACCAGGAGGCATGAATCAAGATATCAGTATACCCACATGGAAGTGGGAAGAAGTAAATATGGACTTCATTACGGGTCTACCTTGGACTCGACGGCATCATGACTCAACCTGGGTAGTAGTAGACCAGATGACAAGTCAGCACATTTCCTCCCAGTTAGAACCACAAACTCAACTAAGGACTATGCCAAACTTTACATTCAAGAGTTAGTCAAACTCCATGGGGTTCCATTGGCTATCATTTTGTATAGGGGAGCACTCACCTCACACTTTTGGAAGTCCTTTCAGAAGGGACTAGGCACTCAGGTCAAGCTCAGCACCGCTTTTCACCCAAAGACCGATGGGCAAGCTGAGAGAACTATCCAGACCCTAGAAGATACGCTAAGAGCGTGTGAGATCGATTTTAAGGGTAATTGGGATGACCATTTTCCTCTTATCGAGTTTGCGTACAACAACAACTACCACTCTAGCATTCAGATGGCCCCATTTGAAAAATTATATGGGTGAAGGTGTAAATCTCCTATAGGGTGGTTCGAGGTTGGTGAAGCTACCTTAATAGGGCCAGACTCAGTTCATGAGGCAATGCAAAAAGTTCATATCATTCGAGAAAGGTAGAAAATAGCTCAGAGCCATCAGAAATCTTATACCGATGTGCGGAGAAGAGAGTTGGATTTTGCAGTTGATGACTGGGTATACATGAAAATTTCTCCCATGAAAGGGGTGATGAGGTTTGGAAAGAAGGGAAAGCTCAGCTCGAGGTATGTATGACCTTATAGAATTTTGAGGCGTATTGGCAATGTAGCCTATGAGCTAGAATTACCTCCAAAACTAGCAGATCTACACCCAGTTTTCCATGTGTCACTTTATAAGAAGTGCATCAGAGATCCAACCTCAGTTGTGCCATTGGACAGCATGGGAATAAAGGATAGTCTTTCATATGAGGAGGTACCAGTCAAGATCCTTGACCGTCAGGTTCGTAAGCTAAGCAATAAGGAAATAGCTTTAGTCAAGGTCTTATGGAGAAATCAACAAGTTGAGGGAGCTAGGTGGGAGGTCGTAGAGGATATGATGGCCAAATACCCGCACCTATTCTCCACCGACTCTGTTGTAGCTTGAAATGTTAGTTTTGCCTTAGGAACTGATCTAGCTATTAAATTCAATTCATGTGTATAAGTTTCTTTTATGAATTTGGATGTATTTATGAAAAGTAAATTCAATTCAGTTATGTATTTTTAAATGGAGGTAGTCATTCCAGCAGTTTTGGAGTTAAATGAGCGGTATCTAGAAATTTTAATTGTTATTCTCCGCTTTCCTGTGTGTTTTCTAACATTCAAGGATGAATGTTTCCGAGGGAGAGATATGGTAATGCCCCGAAAACTCAAAATCTAGAACCGGGACTTGAATTAGAGAATTTGGAAATTTTGTAGAAATGCTACATGATGACTCACCTAACGAGTCATTAAGTGACCTAACGACTCGTTAGGTCAGCCGTGAGAAGGAGGTTTGAGAATTTTTAAAAAGGAGATAGTGATCCCAATGGGTGACCTCACGAGTCGTGGTCAGGTCCAACGACTCGTTATGTCACTCGTGGTCAGGCCAGAATCTAAAATTTAAGAAGTTGGCAGTGTACTTGACGGGTGGTGACCACGTGGTCACCTGCAACCACTCGTTATATCCACCGTTACCAGTCCTTGTGAGTTGTTAGGAAGTGTACCTAACGAGTGCCTCCATGAGTCATCATCAGTGGCAACGACTCATTAAGTGACTCGTTACCAAGTATGGTATTGGATCTTCAGAGAGGAGGCAGTGTGGTCCACGACTGGTGACCACGAGTCATGGTCAGTGACCACAACTCGTTAGGTCCCTCGTGGTGACCTACAGGAGAAACCTAGGCAGTGTACCCAATAGGTGTGACTACGAGTCATGGTAAGTCACCACGACCCGTTAG
>JACEIK010000213.1:275168-292886 GCA_018107945.1 Datura stramonium | reverse complement strand
GTTCACGTATGTTCAAGCATGTTTATTATTATTATGATTTAACTAGACCATCAATGTGAAGAATTCAATAAAGGCAATTCACCATATATAGATAGGGTAAAAGATCATTAATTGAATAATAAAACCTAGATTTATACTCAACAATCTTAACAATGAATTTGGGATGTGAGGAAGATTAGAATTCCCCACTTAGGTTAGCCTTGCATACCTGAAAATTAGAACTTAGACTCAAACTTGAAGAAACCCTAGGTTTGAGAAGATGAATTCCCTAGCTATTCCCTCGAGAGTTTTAATCCTTGATTATACTTTGGAATGGAGAGGAATGAGTGTTTGGACTTTAGGAATCCTTGAATAGCCCCTTTAGGAATTCCATAACTTTCAGGTTTGGTGTTAAAATTATGGAAAGTTACAGAACTGCTCCCGAAAAAACGTGTAGAAAATCTGCAAATTAAAAGTGACAGCCAAAGTGAAGGGCCTTCACTTACTTGACAGTCATCACTTCTAGCATCACTTTTAACACAAAACTGAAAATTCTAGGGCACCAGTGATGGCCAAAGTGACGGGTCTTCACTCACTCGATGGCCAGGCACTTCTAGCATAGCCTTTAACCAGAAAGGTACAAAATCTTAGGATCAAGTGACAAGCTATCACCCACTTAATGGTCAGTCATTTCTGGAATCAACCTTAGCCAGAAGAGTCCAAACTCTTGAACACATTGATATTCAAGGTGATGTGTCATCACCTACTTGACGGACCTTCAACTTTGGTGTTAAATGCGACACGGCCATCATTCTTAAAAAATTTATCCCTTGCTAACACAAAGACATTTTGAAAATTTAGGTGTTACATTATCTCCCCCTTGGGATCATTCGTCCTCAAATGAAAACTGCATTTAGGCTTAAGTGACAACTGATCAAACTAAAACACTCAAACTCAACTTATGCAACACATAATCACACTAAGAAAGTCAACGACGATGGAATGCAACATAAGACTAATAAGAATACCAAAAGAGGAAATTATTACATCACGATGATTTTGGACTAGGAGGGAATAGGTGGGGCCTATTTCAACATCCGAAATAGCTCCCTAAATAAGCTAATTCCTCCGAAGCACCTTCACCAAAGCAACCTTTTTCTTCCTTAGCTTACGAACCTAACAATCTAGAATCTCAACCGGTTCTCCTTATACGATAGGTTATAATTTACTCCAACAGTCTCCATGGGTACAAGGAGTGCGGGGTCTCCCACACACTTCTTAAGCATAGAGATGTGGAAAACTGAATAGACTGATTATACTTCAACTGGCAGCTCCAACTCGTAAACTACCCTGCCAACCCTCTTAGAAATCTGGTATGGACCAATATAGAAGGGACTAAGCTTTTCTTTATTTCCAGACATCATAACACCTTTCTTGAGTGAACCTTCATGTAAACCCAATCATCTACCTCAAAATCTAAGTCTCTCTACCTAATATCAGTTTAAGACTTTTGGCATCTTTGTGTAGTCTTTAGCATTTCATGGATGATCTTAACCTATTCTATAGCTTGTTGTACTAGGTCTGGTCCTATCAACTGTGCTTCACCAACTTCAAACCAACCAATCAAAGATCTAAATTTCTCCCACAAAGAGCCTCATAATGAGCCATCTGAATGCTAGAATGATAACTATTGTTATAGAAAAACTCAATAAGTGGTAAACGGTCATCCCAGATTCCCTTGAAGTTAATAACACATGCCTTTAACATATCCTTTAGGTTTGAATAGTACGTTCTTCCTTACCATTGTGTATGTGTGAAAAGTTGTTCTAAGGTTCACCTTCAAACCCAAACCCTTCTAAAATGACTTCCAACACTGAGCGATAAACTGAGTAACCCTATCCAAAATGATGGATAATGGCATTCCATAAAGTCTCACCCTTCCCTAAGGTACAACTTAGCAAGATCCTGAGCTGAGTCTGTAGTCTTAACTCTTAAGAAGTGAGTTGACTTAGTCAATTGATCTATAATCACTCAAATAGAGTGATGTTGCCTACGTGACTTTGGTAGATTGGTGATGAAGTCCATATTGATCATCTCCTAATTCCACATAGGGATTTCTATATTCTAAGCCATACGACATGGCCTTCGATACTCAACCTTAACTTTTTGACAATTCGGACACTTAGCAACAGAATCTACTATGTCCTTCATAACATTCCACAAATAGACTTCTCTTAAGTTATGGTACATCTTAGTTGAACCTAGTTGAATAGAATTGTGTGCTTCTGCCATGATTCTATCTCTGAGGCCATCTATATTTGGGACATATAATCTATCTTAGTACCTCAGGGAAACATCTCCCCCTTATGCAAAAACCAACACCTTTTATTTTTGGACATCTTCCTTCAATTGAAGTAAGAGGGAATATATATCCTACATTTCCTTAATTTCAACTATTAAAGATGACTCAGCCTTATTTTGAACAAGGACATTACCTTTCTCGAAGTCTAAAAAAAACTCCCAAGCATGAGAGCCTATGCACATCCTTGGCTAGTTCTCTCTTCTCTTCCTCTACATGGGTTGTACTTCCCAAACAGATCCTGCTAAGAGCATCAACAACTACATTAGCTTTACCTGGATGGTAGAGAATACTCATGGCAAAATCCTTGAGTAACTCTAGCCACCTCCTCTATCTAAAACTCAACTCCTTTTTGTTGAACACATATTGTAAACTCTTGTGGTCTGTGAACACATCAACATGCACACCATAAAGCTAATGGCGGCTAATCTTCAATGTGAACACAACCGCTACCAACTCTAGATCTTGTGTCGAATAATTCTTCTCATGGATCTTAAGCTTTCTAGAAGCATAAGATATTTCCTTGCCATTCTACGTCAATACACAATCAATGCTTACTCGGGATGCATCACAATATACCACAAAATAATTTTTGCCCTTTGGTAGGGTCTATACTAGAGCAGTAGTCAAATGATTCTTTAATTCCTAAAAGCTTTTCTCACAATCTTCAAACCGTTGAAATTTGATCTTCTTTTTGGTCAACTTAGTCAGTGGGGTAGAAATAGTTGAAAATCCTTTTACAAACTTTTGTAGTAACCAGCTAAACCCAAGAAACTCCTAATGTTAGTTGGGGTTATGGAACTAGGATAATTCTTGACTACCTCAACCTTATGAAAGTCAACCTTAATACCTTCGCTGGAGACTGTATGGCCTAGAAAAGCCATTGACTTCAGCATAAATTTGCAGTTAGAGAACTTGGAATATAACCCCTTGCCCTTAAGTATCTGTAGGACTACTCTGAGATGACTAGCATGCTCCTCCTCACTTTTGGAATAAACCAAGATATTATCAATGAACACAATGACAAGCATGTCCAAATATGGCTTATACACTCTATTCATAAGGTCCGTAAATGTTACAGGAGAATTAGTCAAACTAAAGGAAATAAAAACAAACTTATAATGAACATAGCGGGTTCTAAATGTTGTTTTGATAATATCACTTTCCCTTACCTTAAACTAATGTTAGCCTGATCTAAGGTCTATCTTTGAGAAATAAGTAGCACCTTGAAGTTGGTCAAACAAAATAAGTAATTCTAGGAAGTGGGTAGTTATTCTTAATGGTGACCTTATTTAACTATTTGTAATCAATACATATTTTAAGGGTTCCATCTTTCTTACGCATGAAGAGGACTAGAGAACCCTAAGGAGAAACACTGGGGCAGATGATCCCTTATTTAGAAAATCTTTTAACTTCTCTTTTAACTCTTTCAACTTGGCTAGAGCCATTCTATATGGAAAAATAAAAATTGGTTGAGTATAACACGATCCCGAAATCTATTTCCCTATCCGGAGGGACTGTTGGAAGATCGTCGAGGAAGACCTCAGGGAAATCATTAACAATAGGGATAGACTGAAGGGATGGTGTTTCAATATCAGAGTCTTTGAAACCCACTAGATGATTGATACACCCCTTTGAGATTAACTTTCTATCCTTCAGGTATGAAATAAAGAGACTCTTGGGAATGATGGGACTACATTCCCAAACTAGAACTGGCTCATTTGGAAATTGGAACTCTACTACGCGGGTCCTACAATCAATTGTGGCATAAAAGAAATATAACAAATCCATACACAGAATAACATCAAAGTCCACCATATCTAGCTCAATCAAGTCATTAAGGTTTCTCTATGATGGACTAAAACTGTACAATCTCTATAGATTTGCTTAGCTAAAATTGACTCACCGATTAGAGTAGAAATAATAAAAGTCTCTAAGAGTTGTTTTAGACACTTTTTGAATTTAATGACCATATATGGAGTCACAAAAGATAAGGTAGGTTAGGATCAAGAAAGGCATAAACATCAATGGAGAAGATTTTTAACATACCAGTAATGATGTTTGGGTAGTTCTCCATGTCCTGACGACTAGACATAGCATACAGACAATTTTGACCTCTGCCTGTCCCTGAAGTAGTGCCTCTCTAGGATGCTTTTCCTATTGGTAGAGTAGGTTGGTCTCTGTTGCCCCTATTTCCTTGTCTGGATAGAAAATCTCTCAAATAGTGGCCTAGTTGGCAGCACCTATAACATTAGCCGTTTCCTAACTAACACTCACCAAAATAGGCCTTACCATACTTGTCAAAAGGTGGGTATTGTTGGCTCGCTAAACTGCACTATCCCATCTCTATGATTTCTGCTCATTCTTATGACTCTATACTAGAGCATTACCTGACTGGGTTGGTCTAGATGTCCTCTTTCTAAAGAAGGACCTGTTTCTATTTCCGTTCCTTTACTGTGTAGCCTCATTACCTACTAGCTTAACTCTGGAGCTCTTTTCTGTCTTTTTTTTTCCACATTTAATTGTTTTGCATATATGATTAGCACCGAAATATCTATCTCATTAATTAGTAATGTTCCCTTGCACTTCTTATTCACATACTTACCTAGGCCATATATGAATTTTCTTATCCTAGCCCTTATGTTTGATACCATCTCTGAAGCATATTTGGTTAGCTAAATAAATTTAAGGCTATATTCTTCGACACTCATAATATTGTGACACCTTCAAAGTCCCTAAGATAAGACCCTAGGGTTGAATTAGATAAATTAGGAAAATTTCCACCAAAGTCACAAAACGACTTAAGGAATGAGTTGTTGGAAATAATAACTTGTTGTGTGATTCGTTGTAAGCATCCAGTCAAGGACCCCCTTCTAAGAAACAACGAGCCTAGAAATGAATCATTAGGTGATCCAATGAGCCGTCCTAATTGGTCATTGAATGGAGTTCAGAAAGGGTTCAAATCTATTTCAGTGGCAATTAAAGAGAGAAACGACCTGTTGGGTCTAGTAACGACCCGTCATGAGAATCCATTGTCTGGAGTTTAGAAGTAGTGGTGACAATGAAAGGAGTGACGAGTCTTCATTTCATATAAGACTTTTCATGTCTGGTCGTTGCTTAGAGAACTATAAGAGTACCATAATTTCCTTAGGAAATAACGGATGGTCCAATGAGTCATCAAGTCCTACAACGACTCGTTGGATGGGTCGTTGCA
Organism: Datura stramonium; assembly: GCA_018107945.1. Lineage (NCBI taxonomy): Eukaryota > Viridiplantae > Streptophyta > Magnoliopsida > Solanales > Solanaceae > Datura > Datura stramonium. Next base: position 287,334 of record JACEIK010000213.1, on the reverse strand, counting down.
GCTGGCAGTCAGATTTTTCATGCAATTTCCATGGGGTAGTTTTGTAATTTACCAAGCTCCTAATTGTTTAAATGACATTTTTTTAATCTCTCTCTTGAGTTTTTTAAGAGGTTTTATCCTAGTCTAAGTTATTAGGTTCCAATGAATGCATTGTATTGAATTTCTCTTCCAAGATCAAACTAGAATTTCTCCTCAATTTCGTCCTCAATTCTCTTGGGTTTTCAAGAATAGTTTTGAAATTAGTTTACCCATGTATATAGGTCTATGAATGGAACATTTCATCCACCCACATGCCCAAATTTCTACTCTAATTCATGAATTCAAGTTTCTAATCAAGTGTATTGATCCTAGCATTTTAACCCAAATTTATGAAAGTACCTATGCTTTGTTTATGGTTATAATCCCCTTATGTTCTCATGTATGTTTTAAGTCTAATGGGAAGATTTTACACTTATTTTTATTATAAATCCATGATTTTAAGTTATTAGAAATTATGCCCTATTATGCAAGTTTTATAAAATTCAAGCTTATGATCAATGATTTCAAGTATGATGAGTTATCTAGTATGCATGACTGTTTATGAACTCTCAACTTATGATTGAACTCTCATCTTATGAGTCGATGATTTTGACTTATGAAGTCCATTTCAAGTATACATAATTTTATGATTTGGGCAAGCCCATACAAGTTAAGTTTGTTTATTATAATTTTAGCCAAGGCTAATAAAATCAATTTATGATCTGATTAGAAGTCAAGACTCCCAATGCAGCTTATGATATGATATGGAGTCAAGACTCCCAATGTTCATATTTAAGCTATGTTTTGAGAATATGATTATATGAGCACTATGCAAGTTGTGGGAGTAGTGTCTAGCATCGAGTAGGCTTAGGGTTCCAAAGTTTCCCCGTCTCACAAACTACACCTCAACATAGGTATATATAATTGGGACCTATCAAGAGAGTGCTTCCCCTACCCGAAGGCACAGCGTGATATTACACCTTATTCGTCCTTTGCCCTGGCAAGGCTTGGTATGGCTCTTCTCCATTTGGGCAAGACGTGGGATCATCATGCGCTCATACATGGTGATTTTTGGTTATGATGAGTCTCTCATTTTTCCACATAATTTTAGTTACTTATGTTTATGACTCACGATATTATGTTTTACAGTAGATTTGACCCAATGATTAGTTTATGAGCTTTTACCTAGAAATTCAAAAATGACAAGTCATATGATTTCTATTTTTAAATCTTTGGTCATTATGTTTATTTATGATAACCAGGTCATGATTATGTATATCTCAGATATATAGCTTTTAGCATGCAATCCTTACTCTCCCGATCCACTTAATGTATATCCATGATTTCAACTAAATTTTACTAGACATGTTTTACTTACCTTATATACTTAGTACATTCCAAGTACTAGTCATATACTCTATGTTATATCATCTCATGATATAGGTTTGGGTGATCCAGTTTAGTTTCGTCGATAGCTTGCTCCCATATTAGTTTAGTTCAGCCCCTACTTTAGGTGAGTCCTCATCATCCGAGGATATCTATCAGCTTAGACTTGTTATGTCAGTTTAGTTTCAAACTTGGGGTTAGCTGAGGGCTTGTCCCAACATCTCAATAGATAGTAGAGGCTTTTCAGACATATACTAGAATGTTTAGCTTTGAGATTTAGCATTGTGATGTTATCATTTGATATACGCTTTATGTTATTCAGTCTTTCGATTATTCATGTCCATGTTTTTTCCTGCTTGATTATGCTTTAAATTCATGCTATGAATGTACCATGGGTTTCTTGGGGTCATTTGGGGTTCTAGGTTTAGTGTCTTGATCCGGGGTCCTAGCTTGAGTCGTGACAAATTTTGTATTAGAGCAAAGGTTTAGGTGTGTCAGGGTGTTTGAAAGCTGCATTAAGTAGAGTCTTTTTCATTGGTGTGAAGCAAGCCACACATATGGAGAAGAGGCTATAAGACATTTTAGAAAATTTCTCTTCTTTCATGATTTATTTCATGCAATAAAGTACTTCTCTATTCCTCTAACTCATGCTATATGTGTTTGTAGTATTATGCCTCCACGCTGTGTTAATGGAAGAAGAAATGGAAATGGAAATGGCAATGGAGATGGGCATTAGCTAGCCTCACCAGCTCCAGTGGATCCTTTACCCGAGTAGGTAACTCATGCCGAGTTGAGGGAGACATTTTATATGTTGGCACAGGCCATGATCGCCTAGGTTAACTAGTAAGTGGTGGCTCATGTTCCTCAGAATGGGAAGTAGCAGCAGCGAGAATGTGAGACATTCTTAGGTTGAACCCACTTGAGTTTCTTAGGTCGAAGAAGGATGAGGACCCGCACAAGTTCCTAGATTATGGGGGTGACGGGAGAGGAGAGTGCAGACTTAGCCTCCCATCAGTTGAAGGGGGTTGCTGATGTCGCCCAAGCGCACGTAAGTGCACATTTTCATCAAGTAATATAGGATTATTAAGTCCAGATATTGTACCCACAGGGACTTGTTAATTTAATCGTTATAAGGTTGTCACTTTGATTTCACTAGTCTACAAAACAAATAAAATGAAGATTGGTTTTTAAAATTGAACTACTAAACTTCAAATGTAAAAATTAACTAACATGAATGCAATCTTAATTGTATTTCGATAATGATGATAGACTAGGGTAATGGCACTTGGTTGGTTTCAGGTTGAGTCTTCCAGACATAATTAAACTAGCATGATTCTTCCTACGATTGTTAGTTTCAAGTTACTATCTCGTTTCTTTCCACTATCCCTAGCATCCAAGAACTATTTCATGAACCCTAATGCCTATATCCCTGTGGTTGCAGGAGAACAATGAAACGACGATTATGCATTCTTGTATTCAACTGAACGGGGTTAAAGGGTATATCCCTATCCTCAACAATAACTTCTATCCTATCACCAATAGATTCAGGGGTCTTTGAATTCTCGTTATGTATTTATTTTTAACCCTTTTGATTTCCTTTGCCAAGTTCAATCGAAAGCCAACAGATTACTGAAAAGTTTATTAATCTTATAAAATAATAAATTAACAAAATTAAATACAAAAAATCATAAAAGAAGAATCAAAACTAAGTTTATTTAGTTTGCTAAATAATAAACCATCCACCATGGCCACAACCCTAGAAGAGTTTAGCCACTTATAGACAAGTGGAAAAACAAATATTTAGTCATCATCATACGAAAATATGAAGTAAATAAGAGAAAACCTAGTTGTAGAACCTTGTCTTCCTTACAAACGGCTTACAAGCTTTCATGAATGAACTATGGAATAAAAATGAGTAAAGACTGCTTCACAAAAGTCCAAAACTACTCTAAGAAGTCAAAAACTCCATAAAAAATGACCTAAGGCTTATAATTATAGTTGAGCATTTATATGATGCTTCTGTCGTTCAAGACATGGCTTTAAAATCAACATTTTTTGGCTTGGAATGGCCTTGGCGCGTCACCCCTCTAATATAGCCATAGACTTAGTCAAATTTCCAACAATTTTAGCTCTAGATAGGGTCTGGCTTGCCACCCCAACCATAGCACCAGACTGAGATTTTTCTCTCTGAAGTTTGGGACTTGGTGCAGGGTGCCAACCATAGCACCAACCGCGTCAGATCCTCAAATCTTCATTTCTTGCATCATTTTGAGCCCATTTTGCCTAGTTTCCTGCTCAAATCAACTCGAATCATTTGTTAGCACATAAAACACACTCATACATAAATTTAAGCATAAATTAAGAATTATGAACTTAAAACATGATTAAATATGGATAAAAATATGGCATGAATATATTCCCAACATCACCACTCCACACTTAAACCATTGTTCATCCTCGAACAATCCTTATCACATACCTAAAATCATGTTTCACTCAACCAACTAGCATGGAGAAAACATAAAGTGGTTTATCATCATACAACAATTCTCAACAAAGAACATAGAAAGATTTCATAATCAAGAACACACAACCTCTATAAATGAATCATTTTTTCAATAGAAAGGGCCAACATGATTAATTGTGACACATCCAGCAAGTAGTACACCGAATTAGACCTCTTGTGCCCCTCACTTTTAGTGATGTTCCTCTCTCAATTTCATCAATATAATACATGGAACACAATAAGTAATGCACACTTACACTCACAACTGATGTAATGCACATATGCAACATACCATAGGCTTTCCCTTCATGTACGTTAAGACTACCTAATTGCTTCAAGAGATTAAGATCACAAGAACTTTTGTTTGTTGTAGTTTTGGCTAAAGGATGGGTAGAATTGATATTTCATTTTATAATGACTACCACCCTAAGAACTTTTAAGACATATTTCACTTTACTTGTTCACCACCTCTTTCCAAGTATGTTCACCTTTCCTCTACTCACCCTTATCTTTTCTTTTCATGCCCCATTTTTCACTACTTAACTTCTAGTTTCCTAACCATAGAATAACTACGGATTTTGCAATTAAAGCTCTCTTTTTCAATTCCCCAATAGCAAGTAGGCAACATAATTTTTATGGAACCCCTTCTTCTCACTTTTCTTTCCTTACCACAACTTTTTATTTTTCCCTTAACATTATACTTCGGTGGACCTTTACTTTCAAGTCTCAAAGTTCCTAAGACTACTTCGGATCAATAAGTCAAAGGTCTCACAAAAATAGGAATTAAGCTATTATTGAGGCTAAGAAACAATAAGGCTTTTAGGCTCAACGGGGGTAACTAGGGAGAATGACTAGGAAGGTAAAACAACTATAGGGAAAAAAATTGGCTTCGTCAAAAAAGTTCCTTGATAATCTCTCAACTCCCTACCAACTAGTTATCCTACATATACTAAGGCAATTTATAGATGCTACAATATATACAAACAAAATAATTCAGCTCACCTCTTATGGCAACAAGAATCAAATCAGTTTCTATAGCTACACATTCACACAATCATATTGAATGACAAGTTTATTCATAATTAAGCCCTAAGGATATGTTGAGTCAAATTAAAGAGATATTATAGATTCTAATTCATGCAATGAAGATTACCGCTTTATTTACTCTAGCATAGCGGCTAAGTAGAATATCAACAAGCATACAAGTGGATGACGTACGATTCAATCCTAAAAAATTAAAAAATGTGATGAAACTTCCCTTAAGACGGTCATTATACATCTATCATAGGAAAATGTCATTACTTTATGATTACAACGACTCAAGCAAAACAAAACAAAAATTACCCGTTTCAAAGGGCTCCCCTTCGGAAAAGAACCTAAGCCATAAGAAAAACTGAAGGGTGGGTGAGATATGCCAATTTGTAAAAACTTTCAAACAAAATATGATGGCGCACTCATCCTTATCCTCAAACCTAGGGAGACATACCCTCACCCCACACTTAAAGCTTTGCTCTGTCCTCAAAGCAACTAATAATAGATATTAGAGTAGAGTGAGAAAATACTCCCTAGAGCTCTCTAGGGCCTAGCTATCAGCATGAATTTTGGGTTCACAGGTCACATGGCCCCACACTTTGGCTCAAGACCATGCTCCTTAGCTTTAGATTTCGGGTACTCAGACTTCCCCTTTCTACAAAAGAAAAATTAGCAGTGACACTATATATACAAATAAGATAGTTATATTTTTACATGTTGGATTGCCTCCCAACCAGTGTCTGATTTAACGTCGCGGCACGACACAAGAACCTTTAATCATTTTACAATAAAATTGAAGTCTTTTCCCTGTCCTAGTTGCCCTCAGAGTAGTGCTTCACCCTTTGGCCATTAACCAAGAAGGTTCTATTAGACCCCATGGGATTTAAATCCACAGCACCATGTGCATTCACACTTACTATTTGAAATGGTCCCGGCCACTTTGATCTCAGCTTTCAACCAAATAGCTTAAACTTTGAATTTTATAGTAACACCAATTGCCTTGCCTAAAACTCACATGGTTGAATGTGTTTGTCATGTTCTCTCTTAGTCCTTTCTTTGTACATTTTGGAATTTTCATAAGCACTAAACCTGAACTCATCTAGATCATGTAGTTGCAATATCCATTTTTCTCCAGTAGCTTCCAAATCCATATTCAACATTTGTATGGCCCAATATGCTCTTTTCTCCAACTCAACTGGTAAGTGATACGCTTTCCAAAAACTAGTATATATGGTGAGGTGCCAATAGGAGTTTTGAAAGCTGTTCAGTAAGCCCATAATGCATCATCAAACTTACTTTACCAATCATTTCTATTTGTTCTCACGATCTTATCAAGAATTCTTTTGATTTCTCGATTTGATACCTCCACTTGTCCACTGGTCTGTGGATGATAAGTAGTGGCTACCTTGTGTTTCATTATATTTATCCAATAGATTATTGAAGTGTCGGTTGTAGAAGTGTGTACCTTTATTGCTGATGATGGCCCTGGGTGTGCCAAAGGGGGTGAATATGTTCTTTTTCAAGAAATGAGTTACAGCCTTGGCATCATTGGTAGGCAGTGCTACAGCTTCTACCCACTTTGATACATAATCAATTGACACCAAGATATACTTGTTCCCATTTGAAGGGATGAAGGGTCCCATGAAGTCAATTTCCCAACAATCTAACACCTCTACTTCCATAATGCCTTGCTGAAGCATCTCCTTCCTTTTCGAAATCTTCCTTATTCTCTTGCAATTATCATAAGACTTTGCGAATAGATACGCATCTTTGAATAGAGTAGGCCAATAAAACCCATCCTGCAAGACTTTTGTTATGGTCCTATCTCTACTATGATGTCCACTTGATTCACCTCTCCCTCAGGAACACATCTTCTAACCCATTGATCAGGACCTATCTTGTGCAACAAAGGTTCATCCCATATGTAGAATCGGATGTCATGCAGTAATCTTCTCTTCTTTAAAGAGTTCACACTAGGTGGGTACACCCATTAACCAGGAAATTTACCATATCTGCCTACCATGGCAACTCCTGGTTATGCACAACAAATAACTGCTCATCAGGAAAGGTCTCCACTATGTTAGTCGCATAGTTAACATGCTCCTTGACCTCCAACCTAGATAGGTGATCTGCCACTTGGTTTTCTATGCCCTTCCTATCTTTGATCTCAATGTCAAATTCCTGCATCAATAATATCCACCAAATGAGTATTGGATTGGCATCCTTCATTGTAAACAGGTACTTGATTGTGGCATGATCAGTATAAAATATCACCTTTGTCCCCGCTAGGTACGCTCGAAACTTCTCAAATGTATACACCACTGCCAATAACTCCTTCTCGGTCATCATATAATTTTTCTGAGTTTCATCTAAAGACTTTCTTGTGTACTAAATGGATTAAAACCTCTTCCCTCTATTCTATCCCAAAACAACTCCTATCGCATAGTCACTGGCATCGCACATCACAATGAATGGTAATGACCAATCTGGGGTAAAAATAATTGGAGTTGTTGTCTACTTATCCTTCAATGTGTTGAAATCCTACACACAGTCCCTGTTGAACTCAAACTTCACATCTTTCTCTAACAGCTTGCATATTGGTGTTGCAATTTTTGAAAAATCTTTAATGACCTTCTATAGAACCCCGCATGTCCTAAGAAACTGTGCACTCCTTTCACCAAGACCAGGGTTCGTAGTTCTTTTATTGCTTCAACTTTATCTCTGTCAACCTCATACCTACCTTTGAAATTTTATGGCCCAAGACTATCCCTTCATGTACCATGAAATGCAATTTCTCCCAATTCAGTACAAGATTAGTCTCTTCACATCTGACTAGTATGCATCAAAATGATTCAAGCAATTACCGAAGTCACTCCCATAGACAAAGAAATCATCCATGAACACCTCCACACATTTCTCCACCATGTATGTAAATATAGCTAGCATAAATATCTGGAATGCTCCTGGAGCATTACATAATCCAAATGGCATTCTTCGGAATGAAATGGTGTCAAAAGGACCAGTGAAAGTCGTCTTTTCCTAATCTTCTTGTGAAATCATAACCTGATTGTAGCCTTAATACCCATCCAAGAAGCAGTAGTAATCATGCCTAGCTAATCTGTCTAGTATTTTATCCAAGAAAGGCAAGGGAAAGTGATCCTTCCTGGTGGCTACATTAAGCATTTGGTAGTCAATACGAATTCTCTATCATGTAACTGTTCTTTGGGGAATCAATTCATCCTTCTCATTATGCACCACAGTCATTCCCCCCTTTTTTGGAGCACACTAAACTGGGCTCACCTAATGACTATACGAAATTAGGTAGATGACGCCTGCATCCATCCACTTTATAATCTCCTTCTTGACCACCTCTTTCATGATTGGGTTCAGTCCTCATTGATGTTCAACACTGTGTCTGGATCCTTCTTCAAGAAGTATCCTATCCAGGTAAAAGGAACTGATTATTCCTGTCAGCTATTGTCCACCCTAGTGTTGATATATGTCGCCTTAGTACTTCCAACAACTTGCTAACCTGTTCATCATTCAACAAAGCAGATATTATCACAGAAAGTTTGTTATCACTGCCTAAACATGCATATTTAAAATGAGTGGGGAGGGGTTTTAATTGATGAACCGGTGCCCTCTTAATAGAGGACTTCAGCTTCTCCCAATTTAAAGATTTTTCAGGTATCTCTACAGGAATATCTCTCTGGAAGTATGAATTGGTGGCATCTAGTTCTGCTAAATTCCATCTCTGTCCCCTTTATCTATTCTTCCTTATTGACCAACACTTTTCCTAGTAGATCATCCTATGATAGATATTGCTCTAAGTTTATATGGGACAATGCTAGTTCAATTGCCATAATTGTTTTCATCTCCTCGTGATGGGGTGAAAATTTTGCTACCTTGAACACATCAAAGATGCTTCTTGACCATCCACCATCATGGTCACCTTGCCTGATTTCACCATATAACAACATCTACAGTGGCCAGGAATCCTCTCCCCAAAATGAGGGGAACTGCTGCATCTGCTTCACAGTCTAAGATTATAATGTCCATTGGCAGGATGAAAGGTCCTACCTTAATCAAAACCTCTTCAGTGATTCCTTCCGGGTGAATAATGGACCTATCTGCCAGCTGTAAGATCATTGTGGTAGGCATTGGTTCGCCTAGCCCCAATGTTCTGAACAAGGATGTAGCCATCAGATTGATGCTAGCGCCCAAATCACACAAAGTTAACCCAACTTCTCCACTTTTGTTGGTCACTTGAATTGTGAAACTCCCAAGGTCCTTTCAGTTTTTAGGGATTTTATTCTACACCATTGAACTACACTCCTCTATCAATGCTACAACTTCAAACTTTGTTAGCCTCTTCTTATTTGCCACAATACCTTTCAAATACTTGGCATATTTTGGAACATCCTGCAAAATCTCCACCAAAGGTAAGTTAACATGAACCTGTTTTAAAATCTCAAAGGAATCTTTGACAAGCTATGTCCTCTTTCTACTTCTTAAATCTTTGAGAAAGTGGGGAAGGTGGCCTAGATACTATAATTTTTTATTTTTGTTGACATGACTCACCCACTTCCTGTCTACCCATCACAGTCTACTCCTCATAAGTCTTTTCCTCTCTGGGGGTCACTTCACCTAGCTCGTTACCACTACGCAAGGAAATAGCATTTACATTTTCCTTGGGGTTCTTTTAGGTATTACCCGGGAGTGCCTCCTATAGTCTGTTATTCTGTTGTAGGGCCAATTGCCCCATTTTCCTTTCAAGCTCATTGATTGAATTTTGTATTTCATTTACCACTTCCGTCTGCTACACCATCCATTTCTTCATTGTCTCCTTAAAAGAACGGTTCTGCTACTGGCTTTGTGGCCTTCGATAAGTGTTTTGGAGCCTTTGGAAGTTTTGGTTCCCTCCCCATGGGGAATTTGCTCCATTTCAATACCCCTAATTATAGCCATTATCTGCAAAACCTCCACCACAATCTTGTTGTCCCACAAAATATACATACTCAAGATTAACAGGACAACCTAAATAGGTGTGGCCTTCTCCACATGCCTCACATGATGGTGGTGGGATTTGTATCTGTTGTACCTATTGTACTTGGCCTCCTGTTGGTGTTTTCACCAACTTACTGATCACATTCACCAACTGGCTAATGTCTGTCCTGATTTCCACTTCACCATCAACCTCAAGCTTTCCCAACACCTTTGTTGCTGCAAATCCTCTGCCTGAATCTTGACAATCTTGACTCCCCGTAGATATGAGGTTCAAGAGAGCCTCAATTTCATCATAACTTTTAGATAGAATTCATCCTTGTGCAGTAGCGTCATGGAGTATCTTAGATTTGGGCTTCAGGCCCTCAATGAAGTTGTGCCCAATTATCTCCTTAGGTTGCATGTGATGTGGATAATCTCTCAAGTAACCCTTGTAACATTCCCATGCTTGAGCTAATGTTTCTCCATCTTTCTATATGAATCTTAAGATATTTCCCCTCAGTTCTTTAGTTCTTCTTAAAGAGAAAAACTGGTTGATGAACTTATTAGAGAGGATCTCCCAAGTGGTGATAGATCCTACAGGCTCATTTTGAAGCCACTCCTTGGCCTCTCCGATCAGTGAGAACGGAAACAGAGTCAACTTGACATATTCATCTGATATGTTCTAGTAGTAGAAGTTTTAACTCAGCTCTATGAACGTCATCAGATTCCTGCGGGGATCCTCTTTTGGCTTGCCCCGAAATTGGAAAGTGTTTCGGACCAACCGCACAGTCCCTTCTTTCAGCTCAAATTTCCCAGTGATGGCCGGTTTGACAATTGCATTAGAAGCGTTCTCCACATTCGGCCTAGAAAACTATATCACTTGAACTCTCTCATTCTCTTCACCTGCTGCTTTCCCGATGTTTTCTATAGCTAACCTTCGAAAGGTTCTCTATATTCCTGGCTCAATAGAAGATAAGGTTGGTCTTTGACTTCTTGTGCTTGGCTTATACTGAGGTAAACAGCCCTGTAAACTTCAACAAAAATTAGAAAAAAATGTAAAATACAGACTAAAACAAAATTCTAACCTACAAATATTAAACAATATTTAAGACCAAAGAAGCGGCACAAAAAACTTGTTGTCACCCAAGCGCACGCAAGCGCACATGGTCGTCAAGTAATATAGGATTGTTAAGTCTAGATATTGTAACAAAAGGGACTTGTCAGTTTAATCGTTATAAGGTCGTCAAGCTTGATTGTATTTCGATAATGATGACAGACTAGGGTAATGTCACTTGGTTGGTTTCAGTTTGAGTCTTCCAGATGTAATTAAATTAGCATGATTCTTCCTACGGTTGCTACTTCCAAGTTACTATCCCATTTCCTGCCACTATTCCTAGCATCCAAGAACTATTTCATGAACCCTCATGCCTATATCCCTATGGTCGCAGGAGAACACTGAAATGACGATTATGCCTACTTGTATTTAAACTAAACGGGGTTGAAGGGTATATCCCTATCCTCAACAATAATTTATATCCTATCACCTATGGGTTCAAGGGTATTTTAATTCCCTTTCCTAAGTTCAATCAAAAAACAACATATCACTTACAAAGTGATCAATCACATAAATAATAATTTAACATAAATAAATACAAACAACCATAAAAGAAGAATCATAACTAAGTTTATTTAATCTATCAAACAATCAACCATCCACTATGGCCACAACCCTAGAATATGAGTTTATCCACTCATAGACAAGCGGAAAAACAAATACTAAGTCATCATCATACTAAAATACGAAGTAAAGAAGAGAACACCTAGTTGTAGAACCTTGTCTTCCTTCCAAATGGCTTACAAGGTCTCATGAATGAACTACAGAATAAAATGAGGAAAGACTGCTTCAAAGAAGTCCAAAACTACTCTAAGAAGTTAAATGTCACGCCCCGCCTTAGGAGGCATGACTGGCACCTGGTGCCCTACTAGGACCTAGACTGCTGGACTACTGAGCCTAAGCACTTCTGGTGCAAGGCTGGCTCTAATTCTGGATTGATGAAAACAACGAGCTATCTAACGGCTGTAAATACAACATCCAGCCAACTAGGCCTATAGCCACCTGTAGGAATATAACAGCTAGAAGAACAACTGAGCATAACGGAACCTATGCGGGCCGACAAGGCCACCATGCTGACTAGTTATCACTGAAAAGTATAATCAAGTGCTGAACTGATCTGTGAC
>JACEIK010000213.1:245901-258329 GCA_018107945.1 Datura stramonium | reverse complement strand
AGCGCAAAATGCCAGGTTTTCTGTAGTTTTCAACTTCAACTCCCGGGTCTATTCTTAGCCCTTTCCAGGGTATTACACATACTATAGACGAGTGCGAGGCAGCCCTGTAATAAAGTCCATATTGGTCTCTTCCCACTTTCAAGTAGGGACACTAATGTCTTCAAGCACACCTCCAGGTCTTTGATGTTCGACTTTCACCTATTGACAATTCAGACACTTAGCCACAAATTCTGCTATGTCCTTCTTCATGCCACTCCACCAATAGACTTCCCGTAGGTCACGGTACATCTTGGTGGCACCTGGGTCTATAGATTATCTAGAACCATGAGCCTCGTACAACATTCGATCTATCAAATCATCAACACCCGGAACACACAAGCGACCCTAATATCGAAGCACCCCATCTCCCCCTTTGGAGAAGGCTTCTACCTTCTGATTTTGAACAGCTTCCTTCAACTTCACCAAAATAGGATCCTTGTCTTGTCTAACTTTAAATTCGGTCACTAAGGATGACTCTGACCCATTCTGAACAATGACACCACCATCTGTCGAGTCAACAAGACGAACTCCTAGTCGTGCAAGACGATCTACATCCTTCACTAACTCCTTCCTTTCCTCGTCTATATGGGACACACTCTCCATGGAAATTCTTCTAAGAGCGTTTTCCACTGCATTAGCCTTTCTTGAATGATAAAGGACATTCATTTCATAATCCTTCAAAAGCTCCAACCACCTTCTCTGACATTGATTCAAATCCTTTTAGGTAAACACATATTATAGGCTTTGGTGTTCCATAAACACATCCACATGGACCCCATAAAGATAATGTCTGCAAATCTTGCAGGCATATACCACCGCAGCCAATTCAAGGTCATGAGTCAGGAAGTTCTTTTCATGGACCTTCAGCTGGCTAGAAGCATAGGCTATACTTTACCGTGCTTGCCGATTCTTGAAGCGTCACAATACACCACAAACCCATCGGTACCCTAAGGTAAGGTCAACACTGGTGTTGAGGTGAGTCGAGTCTTCAACTCTTGGAAGCCCTTCTCACAAGCCTCCGACCATTGAAACTTCACTTTCGTTTGGTTCAACTTAGTCAACAGTGTTGCAATAGATGAAAACCCTTCAACAAACTTCTGATAGTAACCAGCTAAACCCGAGAAACTCCTGAAGTCTGAAGGATTCACCAGTCTAGGACAATTCTTCACCACTTCTATCTTTTTAAAGTCCACCTGCACACCCTCACTTGACACCACATGACCTAAAAATGCCACTAAGTTCAACCAAAACTCATAGTTACAGAATTTAGCATACAACTGATAATCCTTTAGTGTCTGTAGCACTACTCTCAAATGAGCGGCATGCTCCTCCTTTCTCCAAGAGTATATGAGAATATCATCTATAATCACAATCACACATATTCAAATATAGCTTGAACACCCTGTTCATCAAATCTATAAACGCTATAGGAGCATTCGTTAGTCCAAAAGACATAACTACAAAATCATAGTGACCGTACCGAGTCATAAAGGCTGTCTTTGGGATGTCACTCCCCTGAACCCTGAGCTAATGGTATCAAAATCTTAGATCTATCTTTGAAAAGCACTTAGCACCCTAAAGATGGTCAAGAAAATCATCAATCCTGGGGAGAGGATACCTGTTCTTGATGGTAACCTTGTTTAATTGTCGATAATGAATGCACATGCGAAGAGAACCATCCTTCTTGCGGACAAAGAGAACTGGTGCACCCTATGGGTATTTGCTAGGTCTGATGAATCCCTTGTCTAGAAGATCCTTCAACTACTCCTTCAACTCCTTGAGCTCATTCTGTAAGGAGGAATAGATATAGGTTGCGTATGGGGAAGAAGGTCAATACAAAAATCAATCTCCTGCTTAGGAGGGATTCCTATTAAATCATCTGGAAACACCACTTGATACTCACACACTACAGGAACTGACTGGATAGTCAGGGTTTCGGACGTAGCATCCTTAACCCTAACTAAATGGTACACGCAACCTTTAGAAATTATCTTCCTAGCCTTAAGGTAGTAAATGGAGTGACCTACAGGCACAGCTGAACTACCCTTCCACTCTATGACTGGCTCACCCGGAAATCTAAACTCTATTGCATAGGTTCTACAATTGACTGAGGCATAACATACATATAACCAATCCATGTTGAGGATAACATCAAAATCGATTATTAACTTTACTAAATCTGCTGAGGTGACCTTTTGAAGGACTGTGATAGGGCAATTCTATATACCCGTCTAGCTATAACTGAATCATCGACTGGAGTAGAGACTAAGAAGGGTTCTGATAGGATTTCGGGACAGACTTTTAAAATACTAAAAACATAGGGCATCACAAAAGATAAAGTAGCCCCTGGATATAACAATACATATACATAAAGGTGGAATACTCATAACATACTAGTGACTACATTTGGGGAGACCTCCTTCTCCTGACGAGATTTTAGGGCATAGAATCTGTTTTGACGCTAACTACCACCTGCACTAGTAGATGTCCCCTACTGGGCTAGGCATGCTAGTGGAGCTTCTGAACTCGAGACTGGGCCTCGGCCCCTATCATGACCCTATCTTGTTGCTGGGAAATCCCTAAGCATATGTCTAGGATTACCACACCCGAAAAAGGCACCTGAACCTACCAAGCACTAACCTATATGCCGCCGTCCAAATTTGCTACACTATGATGTGCTGGTCTCTGCGGGTTTGCTACTCTGTCCTCTAGAGCCTAATGCTCATCACCTCTGATCGCGCCTGGATATGGATGGCACACTTAGAGCTGAAGGCGCAGGGGTTGAAGTCCTCTAGGGGGACTGCTGACGATGTCCACTAGCTCTCCGCTGGAAGAATCCAAGGCTATCAGTCCTGGCCCTCTTGGCCTCTCTCTCCCACTAACTCATCTACACTGCCTCCATCTGCTGGGCGTACAGGACTATCTGAGCAAAGTTAATGTCCTGATGAAGCATCACGGTCAAGCAATCCTTAACTAAGTAGTCTTTTATGCCATGCATGAATCGACTCACTAGGGCTCTTAGATCTGACACCATCTCAGGTGCATTATTTGTAAAAGTGAGTGAACTCCAAGGCATACTCCTGAAATGTCATTTTTCCTTTCTTTAGGTTCAAAAAATCGGCTTCTTTGATCTCCCTCATCTCATGAGGGAAGAACCGATTCAAAAATGCAGCATAAAACTCCTCCCAACCCATAGGGCCTGCTCCAACTTCCCTACTATCCTTCCATTACTTGAACCAGATGTGCGCAACTCCTTTCAACTGATACGAGGCTAGATCAGCGCACTTCTCTCTGGTCACCCCCATGATCTGGGTGATCTTCAAAACCTCATCAATAAACTCATGTGGATCCTCGTCCACCTTTGACCCAAGAAACTCCGGAGGGTTCATCCTCAGAAAATCTCTGACTCTTGCCGCCGATGCATTCCCGTTCTGAGGGAAATGCGCTACCACCTGTTGATTTACCTGGTCGGTCAAGGCCTGAGCTAGCATCTAAATGGCTTCCCGAAACTTAGCGTGGGAAACCTGCTAGGGTACATGCTCCTCATGGGCTGGTGGAGCTTACTGGTGCCCATCTCCATTGTCATTCTCATGGCCATCTCCATTCCTGTTTCTTCTTCCATTGACTTGGTAAGGAGGAATTATTCTACAAACGCATATATCATGAGTTACAAGGATAGAGAGACATTCCATCACATGACATAGATCATGTAAGAAGGGAACATTTCCTAAACATCTCGTAGCTTCTTCGTCATAAGTGTGGCGCGCTTCACACCCATGATAAAGACTCTCTTAACGAGACTTTCAGACACCCTAAGATACATCAAAACCTAATACTCTTATACCAAGTTTGTCAGGACCCGAACATAGGCCCGGATCGAGACACGGGACAAACAATCTCGAGAGGCTCCAAGTTGACCCATGGAATGAACATATCATCTAAATCAATCATATTAAAATGGAAGATTAACATAATTAATATAGAGAAAGTCTAACAATCTCAGAACATCGGAATACATAACTCAAAATCAAAGTTGATTACATTCTATGTATGAAAAGCCTCTAGTACTGACGAGTTGATGGGACAACACCCCAACTAACTCACTAAAGTCAGAAACTGAAAGTAATAGATACAACTGGAAGAAGGGCCCTTAAAAGATGAGAACTCACCAACCCTGGCAGATAAGTGCTAAAGCTGCAGGTATGGCTAATGACGAAGTGGAGCCTAAATATCTGATCTTGTATCATGAAACGATACAGCACACAGTATGCGGTCAGTACGTGGAATGTACCGAGTATTAAAGGTATGTAAACCGCTAAGTTAGTAAATTCATAAATCATGCATATTATAAAAACATAATCAAGATAAGATTCTAATAGTGCGTCTTGCATGCTGTTTCTAAAATGATAATCTGAACATAACTGAATCGAATGAACCAAAGCTGAAAACTGATAATCATAAGTAAAACTGAACATTGGGTCAAACCTGATGTAAACATTGTATCATGACTGATGAACATGCATAACTGAAATCATGAGGAACAATGGGAGACCCATCATATAACCGACAATACCACGATAGAGATTACGTAGTCCCGACTATCACACTTAAGTGAACAGATCCGTCCAAAGCCTTTCTAGGGCTAAGGACGTTACCAAGATATGGATATCAAGATGAAGGCCCCTTGGGGGCAGGGGAAGATCAGAAGGGAGGTCCCAAATAATCTGAACATCTGTACGTTGGTACATGTTCTGAGGCATAGGATTGACTGACCCTTAGCCTACTCAGTGCTAGACACTACTCCCAAAAACGTGCATATGCTCTCCATCATTTTTCAATAAAGCTAAACCATCGTCTAGTGACGAAGCTGACTCATAACATACATACATAAATCTGAAATCATAACATGAGGAGCCTTGGCTCAAACCATACCACAAGCTGAAAATAGTGGGAGTCTAGACTCCAAAATCCATGTAGTAAGCTGATAACATGAAATTTAAATAAATCATGAAACATCTTTCGTAGATCTTAACTTTCATGAAATTTCATGGATGGGCATCATAGTTTATAAAACATGAAAACATAATTTATTAATTGAAAACATTGTAAAATCTTCCCATTAATTATATTTCAACATTAGAAACATGCTTGGATCGTACCGATGATTGAAATTTAGAGAATTCACATCTTAGGTTAAAATATCATAGATTCATCAATTAGAATTTCATTAATTGAGAGGGGATTGGGCATGGGTATGGACAATTACACCCATTCATAACTCTACATACTAGTAGAAATCTTATTTCACAACTTCCTTGATTTCCAATGAGAATTTGTGGAAGAACTTGAGAAATTTAGGCTTTGATCACCCCTAGGAACTTCTAGAATTGCATGCATGGAAGTGAATAAGACTATAATGAACTTACCCCTGTTAAAACACTCTATTCTTAGCTTAAAATGGCGTAGTTTAGGCCTTAGAAATTTAGGAATTACGGAAAAACCCTTAATAAATTCGCAGGAAAAAACACACTGCGAATCCTCACGAGGGACTGGACGACCCATCTCCCCTGACCATGACTCGTGGTCACCTCTCATCATCTACACTGGAACTCCACCTTCACTAGTCACCATGAGGGACACCACGACTCGTGGTGTGCCCGACGACTCGTGGTGACTGGTCGTTATGTACACTGCCCAAATCCTTCATCCTTCATTCAATACTTGACCACAAACCACCTGACGTATCGTGGTGGTGACAACGTCTCGTGGTCCCACCTATGGTCGGCCTCAAACTATAAAATCTCAGCCATTTCCAACACTCTCCCTATGAGTCACTCAATGACTCGTGGTGCACCCCATGCGTCACTGGACGACTCATCCTGTGATCTGGTGTAGAAAATTTGATTTTCTCTATTTCAACTCCCTGGTCTAATCTTAAGGTTTTCGGGGTATTACACATAACAACCCTAGGAAACAACATATGGTCCAATGAGTTGTCAAGTCCTACAACGACTCGTTAGATGGGTCGTTGTAGCTGGCACTCAAGTTTTCCTGCAATTTCCTGGGGGTAGTTTTGTAATTTCTCAAGATCTTAATTCTTTAATGATTTCATTTTATGCCTAAAATGAGTTTTTTAAGAGGGTTTAGCCTAGTCTAAGTTGTTAGGCTCCCATGCATGAATTGTATTGAATTTTTCTTCCAAGATCAAACTAGAATTTCTTCCTTAATTCTCTTGGGCTCTCAAGACTAATTTGGAAATTAGTTTGCACAGGTATGTACGACTATGAATAGGCGATTTATGCCACTTTCATTCCCAAACTTCTTCTCTAGTTCATGAATTCAAGTTTGTAATCAAGTGTATTGATTCCTTAGGCTTTAACCCAATTCTATGAAACTACCTATGCTATGTTTATAGGTGTAATCCCCTCATGTTCTAATGTATGTTTTGTGTCTAATGGGTAAATTTTACATATAATTTGATTATAAATTCATGATTTCAAGTTAATAGAAAGTATGCCCTTTTATGCACGTTTTATGAAAATTCAAGCTTATGATCCATGATTTCAAGTATGATGAATTATCTAGTATGCGTGAATGTTTATGAACTCTCAACTTATGATTTCATGATTTTGACTTATGAAGTCCATTTCAAGTATGCATGATTTTATGATTTGGGATAGCCCATGCAAGTTAAGTTTGCTTATTATAATTTTATCCAAGGATAATAAGATCAGTTTATGATCTGATTTGAAGTCAAGACTCCCAATGCAACTTATGATATGATATGGAGTCAAGACTCCCAAAGTTCATATTCAAGCTATGTTTTGAGAATATGATTATATGAGCACTATGCATCTTTTGAAAATAGTGTCTAGCACCGAGTAGACTTGGGGTTCCGAGGTTCCCTGGTCTCATAAACTACGCACCAACATAGGTATATATATTTGGGACCTCTCAAAAGAGTTTTTCCCCTGCCCGAGGGCACAGCTTGATAGCACACCTTTTTCATCCTTTACCCTGGCAAGGCTTATTATGGCTCTCCTCCATGTAGGCAAGACGTAGGATTATCATGCACTCATACATGGTGGTTGTCGATTATGACATGTCTCCCATTGTTCCTCATGATTTTATTTACTTATTTTTATGACTCGTGATATTATGTTTATAGAAGATTTGCCCCAATAATTTGTTTATGAGCTTTTACTTACGATTTCAGATATCACAAGTCATATGATTTCTATTTTTAAATCTTGGGTCATTATGTTCGGTTATGATAATGAGCTCATGATTACGTATATCTCAGATACATGGATTTTATTATGTAGTCCTTACTCTTATGATCCTCTTGATTTATCTTCATGATTTCAACTAGCATTTTACTAAGCATGTTTTACTTACCTTACATACTCAGTACATTTCAGTACTGACTTCATACTCTATGCTATTTTTATCTCATGATATAGGTTTGGGTGATCCAACTTAGTCTCGCCGATAGCTTGTTCCTATATCAGTTCAGTTCAGCCCCTGCTTTAGGTGAGACCTTATCATCTGAGGACATCTATCAATTTAGACATGTTATGTCAGTTTAGTTTCAGACTTGGAGTTAGTGATGAGTTGGTAATTTACCAACTTATTAGGCTCTCAGACATGATTTTTTGCTCGGTTTTCAAGTCTCCAACTTATTAGGCTCTTACACATGAGTTTTTGCTCCGTTTACAAGTCTTTTAGGTGGGTTTTATGCTATTTCTCATTGATCTTTGTAGGTATTTAATTTTAGTATAAAAATCATGAAATTGGGTAAAAAGCATGAAATTGGAGACGAGGACCGGTGCTCCAATGAAGGACACCGGTGAAACGCCGGTAAAACGCAGATGCCTACTGTGCCGAGGAAGATTGATTACTGGAGGACCGTGGATCAACATCGGTGAACCGTCGGCTCCAATGCTAAAGTGTAGTACAAATCACTGGCCATCAGCTGTGACTGACCGGCAGACCACAGATTAGCACCGGCGAACCGTCAATGTCTCAAAAGTGAGCCTGTCAGAAAAGGGCAAAAGTATCCAGCTCAGAAAAGAGGAGCATTTTGGTACCCTATTTTTGTACATCTCAAAGAGGAGCTGCACATTCTATTCCAAATTATTCTATTGGCATTGTATTAAATTAGAGAGAGAAGCACTCATCTTCTTCTTTTTTTGAAAAGGTAGAAAACTCCATTGGAGATCAGAACCTTGAGATTGAATTTTTCTTACTCATTTTGTTGAATGGATATTGAATTATTATTGAAGGCAATGTCTTTTTCTACTTATATGAGTAGCTAACTTCCTTGATAGGGGTGTGTCGATGATTGGGATTGATTTGGATTGAGTATTTTTCAATTGATTTTAGATTTTCTCAATTAGTATAATTCTAGTGTTTCATCTAAGTTTTAATCTAAATACTCTTAGTTGAAAATGTGGGTTGTTTTTATTTACTCTTATTTTTATTGAAAAAGAAATTTAAAGTATGGGTGATGAAACATTAGTGGGTAATTGGGTGTTGATCATGTGGGGTTGGGCTAGAATTAGCCAAAACCCACTTTCAAACACCCATTGAGAATCAAAGCTAGAAAAAGTTGATTCTTACCCAAGTTGATATGCCTGTTGTGAAAAAGGCTTTGTAGTTTGAGAATACCCGAGGTATAAGGAACCTTATTGGTTGAGAAATGTAGGATGCCACCTTGTCCACAACTAATTATAGTATTGAGTAATGAAAGGAGATGTTAATAATTCCAATTAGATGATGCCCTGATAATTTCACACCCCTAGTAGTCCCTCCTTTGGTATTTTCTACACTTTCTCCCTATTTTTGGGAGAAAATTTTGTAGTTCAATATACAAGTTGTGATTCCCCTATTTTACTTTATTATTTTTGAGACATTGACATAAGTTACTTCAATTTGATAGACAACTATTATATGATCCAACTAATATTTCCTATGGGATTCGACCCCGACACCCGTCGGGTATATTTGTTTCACCGACGACCATTTACACTCTCTCATTAAGAGGACTGAATTTGGGTGTTATCAAAAATGGTGTCGTTTCTAGGGAAAATAGTTTGATAGACTTTAGTTGATTATTCAGTTGAGTTAATTTAGCATCTTATGTACTATTCTCCCATTGTTAAATTGATGTTTGTATGATAATAAGTCCCTTTGAAAGGCTACTGAGGAATCCCATTAGGGCATCTTATGTTGAAACCCTCCAATTGATGGATGAGATGTCGGGGAGAGAAGAGAGAAAAGACGTGGTGTTGATGGTGGTGATGAAGCAAATAGAGCTACTAGCGAATTGCATGACGGGTTTTCATATGAGGTACCAACAAGACAACCAGGGCTATTGGTATCCTTATAATGAAAATCAAGGTCGGAACTTTGTATGTATAGATGAAACGAGTAGACAACGAAGTGAAGAGTCCTCTTCATCCCACATTGAAAGCATGCTCGAGGTTGTGCTTGAGCAGGTCATTTCAACTGATTTAGGGATTCGGGAGCTGCGAAATGATCTCTTGGACCTCACTCAAAAGGTGAAGGACCATGAAGTTTCTATCAGATAGTTAGAGGACAGAATGAATTCTTAACATCTCAAATGTCAAGCCAACAGTTGGTAAAGGAAGAAAAGCCTCCATCACTACAAATCATGGTAGAGGAAGAAGTTGTGGAATGGGGGGTGGAAGAAGAAATTTTGGAAGAAATTTTGAAAGAAATGTTTGAAAAGTATCCTCTTGAACAGTGGAGGATTGGACGAGGAGTTTCTTGTGAGTAAAGGGTTGGGCAGCTATTCTATTCAACCGAAGAAACTTGATCTTAACCTCATGAATTGTACAACCCCACCATCACAACCATCCATCATTTAACCACCGGTCTTATAGCACAAATTGTTACCTTCCCATCTACGGTATGCATATTTTGGGGAAAACGAGACACTCCTGGTGATTATCTTAGCTAAGCTCGACAACCAACAAGTAGAAGCACTACTAGTTGTATTAAGGAGGAATATCTGAGCAATGGGATGGTCTATAGCTGATATAATTGGTATATCACCGGGTATTCGCACTCACAAGATCAACCTTCTGCTCTTGGGCATAATTACATGCCCAAATGCTATTTTATAACTTAATTAAGTCATGTTTGCCAATTAAATTAATTACATTATCATGTGAATTTGAATATTTTGTGGGTATGCAGTAACCAACATGATTAGTCCTTGTTTTGTAGGTGTAAAATGTGTGTGAAGGATTAAACAATGACGGTTGAAGCAAAGGAATGAAGTTCAGCTTGGATGGCCAATGAAAGCAAACTGGCAGGCCAAAGGGAAGGCTGGTCATGCTAGGTAGCGTGCCATGTTGTGCGTGTGCCGCGCCCAGCCCCGTGCAACACCAAGGATGCGCCCGTGAGGATGTCAATCCAGAGGCCCTGCGCGACAAGGCCGTGCCACACCTATCCATCTGCGCGACCAACACCGAGCCACACTAGGCGACGCGCACAGTCCACTGCGAGGACCTGCTGAGGAACACAAACAAGTAAGCCTCCATGTTTACTCCATGGCACAGAGGTAAATTGAGGCGACGGGCAGCTTGCCACAGAGCAGTTTCATATACAGCCACATTTTGCAAAATTCCACGTAGTATAAATTAAAACCTTAGTTCCTAAAATCAAGTATCACGAAATATCTTTGGGATACCATAAAGGAGCGAAGGGAGAAGTGAAGAACTCTACGTAGGGTTCATTGTTTTTCCTTCTCTTTTAATATTCTTGTAAGTATGTTGCTTGATTTTGAGTAATTGTATGAACATGAGTGGCTAAAACCCTTCCTCTAGGGTTGAGGCTACGTAATATGATTGTAAATACATGAATTCTTCATTGGTTTGACTTTTAGTTGTTGTTTTGTCTTGCATTCTTAATTATTGATGTTTTTATGCTTGATCAGCACGAAAACAAATGCATTAAGCTTAGGTAAAATCTTGAAAAAGTAACCTAGGCTAGAACAAGTGAATGTAGGGGGAAAGTTCCTACTTTTATGATAGGATTCGCAATTAGGATAGAAATTATACCTATTTTTCCTTGCTTGGTTACTAAAATGGGAAGAGATAGACACCAACTTAGAACTATCACATCACCACTCGTATAAGTAGTTGTGAAGCTAAGTTCGCTTAAATGATTAGAGGTATGAAAGTCCATAATCAAGGGCGCAAACTCCGTAGACCACATCCATATAATTAAATTGCTCACGAATTAGGACGTCACATCCCCGCTCAATGATGTAGGTGTGATACTAGTTTGTCATGTTTAGAGGCTCGAAAGACCATGAACATAGAATTTTAATTATGTGAGACAACAACTGAAGTTTTCATACTCGAACTGTTGTGAATTGTAGCATTGCATGATTATTAGGCCTTAACTCTAGTTGCTTCTTGTGTTGTTTCTCAAGTATATTGTGATGACCCCTAGACATAATTAGAATTTCTCGAAATTTATATAATCAACACTTGTAAAGGTTAATTTTAACACTTGAACTTGATAATTTGCTGAATTGGTACAGTCCATGTGGGTTCGACATCCGGCTCTGAAAAAAGGACACTGTATTATTTGTATGACCGTGTACGCTTGCGAGTGCGCTGGAGCGCAACAAGTTTTTGGCGCTGTTGCCGGGGACTAGCGAAGTTTAGTGAATTTTTTCTGTTTTTGTGTGATTTTTAATTTCCTTAAGTGTTGAAAAACTTGGTCTTAGTTTGCTACATTACAGGTGACAGGTTGTCCTTGTGGAGCTGGCAAGGAATAGAGAATTGGTGGAACCATTGTTGGAACCTGAACGTCAATTGCATTTGCTCCGGAGGGAAGACTTAGACAAAAAGTTGCAAAGATTACAAGAGCAGTTGCAACAACATTCACCAGCAAGTCAAGCTAAGTTGTTACTTGACCAAATGGCAGCCCGACCAGTTGGCGAAGTGGCAATCCCACTAGCAACAAATGTGACATCTAGTATCCGCAAACCGGAGCCCAGAGGGAATTTTGAATTGAAATAGAATATGTGCAGTTGTTACATTCTAGTAACCAATTCACTGGGATGACTCATGAGGACCCACAACAGCACTTACAGAACTTCTTGGAGATCAGTGACACCTTCGTCCCTACCAAAGTGTCAACTGATTATGTCCGACTCACACTCTTCCCATTCTCATTGTTGGGAGAGGCAAAGAGGTGGTTCAAAGCTAACCCACCAAATTCCATAAATTCTTGGGACGACTTAGCAAGAAGTTCCTCATCAGATTCATTCCTTCAGGCAAGACTGCAAACTTAGGAGTGAAATATTAAGCTTCAAGTAGAGGCCAGAGGAAAACTTATATTTGGAT
>JACEIK010000213.1:228982-242317 GCA_018107945.1 Datura stramonium | reverse complement strand
CCGCGTTTGATGGCGTATTCGGACGAAAATTATAAAGGAAAACTCGCCCTCCTCTGTTTCTTCTCGCGATTTCTGGAAAATTATGAAATTAAATGAACAATCCAAAGTTGGAGGATTATATATAATTGGGACCTATAAGTCGCATTCCTGGAATGCGATTTATAAGCCGCATTTTTGCCTTGTGACGCGCCGACTTGGCGCTTGTCCGATCTTTCCCCGGGCCTTTTCTAGCATGTATGAAATTCTAAAACTCTTAACCAACATGCGAATAGGACATCTACATGTCAAGAATTTACGGGGTGTAACAACACTCCTAGTAGTTTCTCCCTTGGTGTTTTCTACGCTTTACCTCTGTTTTCGTGATAGAATTCCTCTTTTAATTAACAAATTGCATTTCCCCAATTTTTACCTTATTACTTTTAAAACATTGATGTGATTTACATCAATTTAACAGACAACTCTTTTGTGATCGAATAACATTTCATGTGGAATTCGACCCCGGTACTCATCGGGTATATTTATTTTATATACGACCATTTACACTCTCTTGTCAAGAGGAGTAAATTTGGAAATTATCAAAAATGGGGCCATTGTCGGGGATTGTAGTTTGATAGCCTTTAGTTGATTATCGAGTTGAGTTAATTTAGCATCTTATATGTTGTTCTCACCTTGTTGAATTGTTGTTTGTATGCTAATGAGTCCCTTTGAAAGGCTACCGAGGAATCCCGATAGGGCATCTTATTTTGAAACCCTCTAATTAATGGATGATATTTGGAAGAGAGAAGAAAGAAAAGACACGGTGTTGATGGTGATGATGAAGAAAATCGAGATGCTAGCGAATTGTATGATGGGTTTTCATATGAGATACCAACAAGCCAACTAGGACTATTGGTATCCTTATAATGAAAATCAAGGTCGGAACTTTGTATACACAGTTGAAACGAGTAGCCAGGGAAGTGAAGAGTCCTCCTCATCCCGCATTGAAAGCATGCTCGAGGTTGTGCTTGAGTGGGCCGTTTTGACTAATTTAGGGATTTGAGAGTTGAGAAGTAACATCTTGGACCTTACTCAAAATGTGAAGGACCATGAAGTGTATATCAAACAGTTAGAGGACAGAATGAATTCGTAAGCATCTCAATTTCCAATCAAACAAGTGATAAGGGAAGAAAAGACTCTACCACCACCAACCATGGTGGAGGACGAAGCTGTGGAATGGGGGATGGAAGAAGAGATCTTGAAAGTAACGTTTGAAAGTATTCTCTGGACCAGTAGAGGATTGGAAGAGGTTTTTCATGTGAGTAAAGGGTTGGGCACCTATTCTTTTCAAATGAAGAAACTTGATTTTGACCCCAAGAATCGGACAACCCCACTATCACAACCATCAATCATTTCACCACCAGTCTTAGAGCTCAAACCGTTATCTGCGCACCTACAATATGTATATTTGGGAAAGAACAACACACTTTCGGTGATTATTTTAGCTAAGCTCGAAAATCAACAAGTAAAAGAAGTTCGAGTTGTGTTGAGGAGGCATATCCAAACAATGGGTTGGTCTATAGCTGATATCATTAGTATACCACCGGGTATTTGCATTCACAAGATCAACCTTCAAAAAATTTATAGTCCATAAGTTGAGCATCAGAGACGCCTGAATCCACCGACACAAGAGGTAGTTAAGAAAGAAATTATCAAATGGTTAGATAAAAGAGTTCTGTATCATATAGCTGATAGCAGTTGTGTAAGCCCTGTCCAATGTGTGCGAAGAAAGGAGGGATTATAGTGGTACCGAACAAAAAGAATGAGATGATTGCAACGCGTCCAGTCACCGAATGGAGGGTGTGTATAGATTACGTCAAGTTGAACTCAAGGACTAAGAAGGATCACTTTCTAGTTCCCTTCATTGACCAAATGCTAGATTGCTTGGCTGGGAAAGAATATTATTGTTTCTTGGATGGATACTTCGGTTACAATCAAATTTCTACCGCTCCTGAGGATCAAGAAAAAACCACATTTACATGTCCTTATGGAGCTTTTGCATTTAGGAGGATGCCCTTTGGGCTTTGCAATGCCCCATCCACCTTCCAGAGGTGTATGATGTCAATCTTTTCAGATATAGTAGAGGATACTATGGAAGTCTTCATGGATGACTTTTCAGTTGTGGGAATTTATTTGAACACTGTTTGGTTCACCTAGAAGAGGTGTTGAAGCGATGCGACGAGAAGAACTTGGTACTTAATTGGGAGAAGTGTCACTTCATAGTAAAAGAAGGAATCATTTTGGGAAACAAGATTTCTGGGAAAGGGATTGAGGTAGACCAAGTAAAGATTAGTGCCATTGAGCAGTTACCTCCACCAAAATTGTGAAGGGTATTAGGAGTTTTCTGGGGCATGTAGGATTTTATTATCGTTTTATCAAAGACTTCTCTAAGATAACACTTCCGTTGTTCTGATTGTTAGAAAAAGAGGCAAAGTTCAATTTTGATGAGGACTATATGAGGACTTTTCTAGAATTGAAAGAGAAGCTTGAATCCGCTCCAATCATTACTACAGCAGATTGGTCAAAGCCCTTTGAACTAATGTTTGATGCCAATAACATAGCGTTAGGGACAGTGCTTGGTCAGAGGAAGGAAAATATTTTCACCTCATCGAATATGCCAGCATAGCCTTGAATGATGCAAAAGCAAACTACACAGTGACAGAATAAGAGCTGCTCGCCTTAGTATTTGCATTTGAAAAATTTCGAGCATACTTGCTAGGGACAAAGGTTGTGGTGCACACGGACCATGATGCACTCAGATATTTAATGACCAAGAAAGATGCTAAACCTAGGATTATTAGATGGGTCCTTTTGTTACAAGAATTTGATTTTGAAGTAAAGGATCGAAAAGGATGTGAAAATCAAGTGGTTGACCATCTATCTCGCTTGGAAACAAATGGTTAGGTGAGGGCACATGAGGAGATTAATGATGACTTTCCCGACGAAAGGATTTTGGCTGTAACCCATGACTTAATACCTTGGTTTTTTGATTTTACTAACTGCTTGACAAGTAATATCACTCCTCCAGGGTTGACCTTCCATCAAAGGAGGACATTCATGCATGATGTTCAAAAGTTCTATTGTGACGATCCGTACCTTTTTCGTTTTTGGGGTGCTAGTATAATTCGTAGGTGTGTCCTAGAGGTTGAAATGGTGCCAATCCTCGAGGCTTGTTATTTTTCACCGGTTGGGGGCCATTATGGGAAAATAGGATAGTAGCCAAGGTATATAGTGTGGATTTTATTGGCCTACCCTTCATTAGGATGCCCATGACTTTATTAAGCAATGTGATCGGTGTCAGCAAATAGGAAGTATTTCAAGGTGACATGAGCTTCCTTTGACACCAATCATAGAGGTGGAAGTGTTTGATGTATGGGGAATCGATTTTATAGGTCTTTTGTGAGCTCTTATGGAAATACGTACATATTGGTGGCTGTTGATTATGTCTCGAAATGGGTGGAAGCTGTGGCATTGCCTAATAATGAAGGGACGAGCATAACAACCTTTTTGAAAAAGCTCATTTTTCACGAATTGGCACCCCTAGAGCTATCATTAGTGATGGGGGATCACATTTTTGTAATCTTTTGTTCAGTGCCTTGCTAACTAAGTATAGTGTGAAGCACAAAGTGGTACCCCTTATCATCCTTACACTAGTGGCAAGCAGAAGTCTCCAATCGGGAAATCAAGTCCATCCTGACTAAATAAGTAAATGTGAATAGGACATATTGGGCTTGGAAACTAGATGATGACTTATAGGTGTATCGGACTGCCTATAAAACCCCAATTGGAATCTCACTCTACTAGCTTGTTTTTGGCAAAGCTTGTCACCTTCCTGTTGAGCTAGAGAATGAGGCTCTATGGGCACTGAAAAGTTTGAACCTTGATTGGAGGAAATCCATCCAAGAGGAAGTGGAAAATCTACATGAGTTGGATGAATTTAGAATGAGGGCATATGAGAACGCTGCCATCTATAAGGACCACATGAAGCATTACCATGATCAGAAAATCCTGCATCGAAATTTTGCCCCGGAGAATGGGTGTTGCTGTTTAAATCAAGACTAAGGTTTTCCCATTGAAGCTAAAATCTAAATGGTCAGGTCAATTTAAGGTGTCCCAAGTTTTTAGGAATGGTACTATTGAACTTGAGGGAGAAATTGGGTCAAAAATTAAGGTTAATGGGCAAAGGGTGAAGATGTTTTGGGGGTATTGGATGAGGTTGACCAAGTGAGGTCATGTACTTGGAAGAACCATAGAAGAAAAAATGCATCTACCGATCCATGACGTTAACTAAGGAGCTTCTTGGGAGGCAACCCAAGAATTTTTACTTTGAGCACTTTCATGTTTTTGTTGTTTTTGTTGTTTTTGTTTTGTAGGTGAGCTAGATGTGAAACAAGGTGGAAAGAACAGGGTAGGCACTGCACTAGACCGGCGAAACACCGGTGCACAAGCGCGAGGCACAACCTTGTCACCCGTAGAAAGCAGAAAATTGGACAAAATGAGAGGAAATCGGCGACTCATCGGTGTAACACCGGTGACATTACGTGAACTACCAGATAGGCACTGGTTCAAACCAGTACACCTAGGTGTTAGGGTAGAATCAGTGACCCAACCGGCGAAATGCCGATGCCAAACCCTAGAATTATTGGTCAAACGCCAATTACAAGACAGTGAACTAAAAGGATGATGATCACCGATGGTTAAACTGACAAACCATCAGTAGTCACTAGCGATCACTAGTTAAGTGTAGGTCAAGGTAAGAACTTCATTTAAAGTGTTGACCGACCCGACCCTGGGATTTCCAGTCAAACCTGTCCAACTACAAAATAAAAACCCTTTTCTCCATCTTCTTATCAAAATTCCCACCACTCTTTAACATCCCAAAACCCACCTTCCCAACCTAACACCATTAATACCCACCTTATTCTTGCCTAATCACCTCCCCTCTTCTAGCATTTAAATCCTCTCCTTCATCATCCTTCTCATCTCACCTCATTACCCTTTACTTTGAAGATACCATATTTGGGAAAGTTACAAGATTTTCATTTTCCTACTTATTCTCACTTCCCAACTTGGTATGTGACTCCTAGCCTAGCTATGTCTAAATCGAGAAAATGAATTTGAATTCAAGCATGGTAGAATAGATATTGTTCATGTTCATGCCCCCATCTCCCATTCTCTGCTTTTCCTTGTGTGAATAATTTTTATATTGTGGATGTTGGAGGTGGTGATTCATTGTTTAATGTTAATGTGGGTGTCTTCTTTAGTAACCATGCTTCATGACTTGTATGTTTGAGATTCTAGTGGGGGGTGAAGTCTAAGTAGCCTCATGTGCTCCAAAGGCATGATTTTCCCAATGATGGATAGGGTGATATCTTTCTTAAGGGAAAATCGTCAAATGTTATTTTGGTTGGGATGATTATGTAAATAATAATGATGAGAACTGAATGGGTGAATTATGATTTTGAAGCGATTTTTGTTAGCTAGATAAGGGCGTTCCGTTGGTTAATTACCGGTTGAAATGCAGGTTTAGGCGAAAGGCTACAGGCCACTTCCATAGACCCGTGTTTCACCAGCATTTAGGTTCGGGACTGGTACTTTGCCGGTGTGGCATCGCTAAAAATACCTTTGCCCAATTTTCTGCCAAATGCCAGCGGCTCACCGGTGTTTCGGGAATCGCCACCTGTGTCTCGCCGGTGTTCTGCCAGGGTTACCTGCATTAGAAATTTGCTTCTTCAATTTAGCTACCATTCGGTCCTTTGAATTTTTTCCTTAATTATGTTTACTTGTTTCCTTCCTTTCAGATATTTGTATGGCACTAACATTATCTTGCAGCATCATGTCCATCTCTAGACGACAAAGCACAAGAAAATCCCCAATGACTAACACCGCCCCTCACGAATTAGATCTTGAGGAGGCCCAGCGAATTTTGCAACTTCACTTTGGGCTTGACAAAATGGAGGCTTACTATTTATACTTCAAGGAGAACAGGTCCATCATCGTAGAGGCTCAATTCAAGGTGGCGTCTTTCAAGCATTACTTTTTGGACATTTACAACCAGATTGGCATTCGTGATTGGGGTCCATTCACCATACCCATGGGACCGTACTTCCCTGAGTTGGTATGGGAGTTCAATGCCTCTTACAGGGCAAGGCAAAGCATCTTCAAGCACAGAGGCTGAGTAGATGCAATGCCTTGCCTTCCATTTGTGCTAGTGCAGGGTCAAGAAATGCCTATCACCCTAGAGGCAATCAATTCCATCTATTGGGATAACCCAACTTGGCCAAGTTTAGAGTTCAAAAGGAAGGTGGAAGATAAAAAGAATCAATTTAAGTGGGTAACTAAAATAATTGCTCGAGATCAACCACAGTGTGCTGATTCCCAAGGAATAATTTACCGTCATGATCTGAAGTTTAAAGCTCGTATGTGGCTGGACTAAGTATGTTCTCGGATTATCCCTTCCAAGAATACAACACATGTAGTGGCCTACACCATGGATCGAACACACATCAACGTGGGGAAAATCATTGCAGAACAATTCAAAAGGAAAGCCAAGAAAAAGGTAACTTCTTTGCCTTATCCCAACCTCATCAGTATGTTATGCCAGTGGACCTCATGCCCTCTATTCCGACCACAAGATAGAACTGTGAGGGCTAGCAGAGTAATTTCACTAGCCACTAAAACTGATAAGGATGCTCATGCTTCAAAGTGACCCAAAGTGACGGTAGACCGAATTAGTCCTCCATCTTCCATGTTCTCCACCATAATGACTAATTTTAGAAATTGGCCAAAGAAATACCTTCTATGATCCGGAAAGCCATCAAAAAGGCCGTACAACCGTAGTAGAAAAGTTGGGATGCCTCTGTGCTAAGGTTGAGGTTTTGGAAAACGAAGTAACTACCATAAGGGGTGAAGTGGTGAGGTACAAAGAATTTCTATCATCGGCCAACAACACCTACTGGCCAGCCTGAGGATCACAGGAGCCCACCAGATGATTGGTGTGTGGGGTATGACAGTCCTTTGGAATTCGATGAAGAGATATTCCACAGTGGCCCACCATCCTATCAAATGTGCACTGTGAGAAAAATAGATCCATCATGGAGACCCGGTGGGGTGGATACCACTTCTTATCATGAGCTTAGTACTCTCCCAAATCAGTGGGTGATTTTCGGACTAGGAAAACCACTTGACCTCCCTCCTGGTCCATTGATGCCTTCTACAGCTGAAATTGCTTCATGGAACTTTGATGAAGCCACATACTCATGGATTTCTTACCCCGACCATTAGATCCTTCAAGGAGTCCTCTTGAACTTGTTATTCATCCTTTTTACATTGGGGGAAATATATTGTTTCAGCTGGGGGTGGATGAGTGTGTCACTCATGTGCTTTGTGGTTAATATTTGTTGAATGGTTGTTGAGCCTTTGTGGGGCTTGGAATGAATGAAATAAAATGAAAAATATCCTTGAATTGTTAGTGCAAGTCTGAGTTTCACCTTTGTAAATAGTAGGTAGTGAATAAACTCCAAGGGTTTTTTTTATACCACGATTCTTCCCGAGGAGCAATTTCTTTTTCCTTTCTTTTGCTATTGTCGAACCGGGTGACATTTCCCAATGATAGATTATAAGGGGTTAAACTAGAGATGAAGCTCCCTACGAGTTTTCAAGGGTCTTTCAGTAAAGTCCTACCCTCATAAACTTTAAGCTACATCGTTTTAAAAAAAAATTAGACTTATTAGTGGGGTTAAACAGTTTTTTTCCTCATTCCCCACTCCGATCTTCAGAAAAAAGATCGTAGAACTTCTCTTAGAGTTTTTCTGAGCAAGAGCTAGGGCAGTCTTTTCTCTTCTATTTTCTCAGGGAATTCTTCGGGCTTTTTCACCAGGTATTTGTGAATTCAACAAGGGAATAGTTCTTTCCTTGTGTCCCCAAATTCCTTCCTATTTTTCTCCATCAGTTGTAGCCCTGAAATATCTGAATGTCAAGAAATTGTTAGTTATACTTTATTTAAATCATGTGAAATATGATACCATGTTAATATTAGATATTTTCTAGCAGTTTGTGATTTAAATGATGCTAAATCTTGTGAAGTGAAATTTAGCCCTATCTTGGACTAGAAAATCTTGAATTTTCCTTAGTGCTTGAATATCGAATCTTAGATTAATTTTATCAGTGTTGGGAACTCCCGTGTTGTTAGTAGTATTAAATCTCAATCAGGATATTGTCAAATCAGTTTTAGTAAGAAAGGTTAAAATTCTCAGTGTCAGTCAGAAAATGTCAGCTGATCAATTTAACTACTGAATTTCTGAGGTGTCAGTCATACCTCCTAGTTATCAGAATCAGATTCATAATTCAGTTTATTGGTCCACTAGGCAGTCATGAAACTTTAGATAAATAGCTTTGACTAGCCTTAGGACCCCAGTTTCATATTTTAGTTTGTTCTTTAGACGGTTACGACGCTTCTAGATAAGCAGCTCTGACCAGTCTTAGAATCCAGTTTCAGAATATGGTCCAATAAGACTCTCAGGGTGCTTCAAGATATTTACACCTGACTAGTCTTGGGCCCCAGTTTTGAGCTATCAGCTTAGTATTCAGTTTAGGACTATCTAGTGGGAGTAGGGCTTAGCACCGAGCGGACCGGGGTTCCAGCACACCCAGTTCCCAGAACTACGTTACCAACGTAGGTTGCAATATTTATTAGCCTGATTGACCCCATACTTTTGTGATCACCCAGTTCATGCCTTTACACCCTAGCAAGGTATATTGGGTCCTACGGGTGGGGTGTATACATCGGACTCCACGTCTAGCTCACGTGGTTATATGTCGATTATAGAATCTCCCACTAGTCAGTACAGTCCAATTTCAGTTCAGTTAAATTTAGAACAGTAGTCCAGACTTAGAACATGCTTTGGCCATCAAATAGGGTCTATCAGACCATCTCAGTTATTCAGTTCAATAGTTTTATTTGGTCACTGCATGTCTTTTCAGTTCAGCATTTTCTTTTATTTATTCCATTGTGTTATGTTCCTCTCACTTACTTAGTACATTCAAAGTATTGACGCATACTTTTATGTTGTAGTTTTATGATACAGCTGCAGAATCTCAGTCTCAGCTTCGTTAGTCCATCGCTCATCAAAGACCTCATCCTTACTAGTTGGTGAGTCCTCGCCCTTCGAGGACGGAGATTTATTGTTTCAGTTATACTTTCATTTTGTTTATTTAGATTTGGAGTTAGTTGGGGGCTTGTCCCAGCAACTCATCAGTCATAGTGACTTTTAGACTCAGATTGGTATTTTAGACTTGTAGTGTTTTTCTTACATTTTCATACACTACGAACAAGCTTTATTTCTTTCAAGTATTTATATTTTTGCTTTAAAATTCCACTATACGTATTTTTATATCACTCAGAATGCTTGTGTATGATAGACTAGAGGTTTACTTGGGGTCACTTGTGACTTTAAGTACCATGTTCCGTCCAGCGTGTAAACTCGGGGCATGACAAACTTGGTATCAGAGCAATAGGTTTAGAGTATCCTAGGATTTCTGGAAGTCGCGTCAAGTAGAGTCCGTTTCATGGGTGTGAAGCATGTCACACCTAAGACGGGGAGGCTACAAGACGTTATTAGGAAAATTTCCTTTTGTTTATACTCCTTATCATGCGTTGAATTTCAATTCCATAATTATTCTCCTAACTCATTCTCTACTTCGTTTCATTGAATCATGCCTCCACGACGCGTTAACAGAAGAAGGGTCGGCAATGCTCAGTTACCTGCCCCACCATCCTCCGCAGCCCCTCAGGATGACTCGGTATCTACCGCAGAATTCATGGAGGCTATTTAGCTGCTCGCCCAAACTGTGACCAACCAGGTGAACCAGCAGGTGGTTCCAATCAACAATAACGGTTCCGCAGCAACTGCCCGAGTGCGGGATTTCACCTAGATGAACCTTCTAGATTTTCATGGATCTAAGGTGGGAGAGAACCCATAGGGATTTATGGACTAGATTAAGAAGATCACCCGAATTATCTGATCGAAGAAGGCCACAGGTGGAAGCAACCGATGCTTTGATCATTCAATTGGCTCCTTGCTGCCAGTACGTGTTCACTGTCATGCTGGCAAAAGAAGGGGTTTCGATACCCGAAAGCCCTAAGAAATACATAGGAAAGAAGGTCATATTAACCTCGAAAAAAGTGATCCAAAAATAGATTTGACCTAAAGTTTCAGGGTATGTCCGACCAAAGATTTTACCTACCCAATAGTGAAATCCTACAAATAAAGCAAAAACGGCTCCCATAGAAAGTACATAATTGAAATGTGCAACCACATAATAAGTATCATGTAGAGCGATGTCTAGCCCAGAATTAGCCAGAACTATTCCAGTGAGTCCTCCTATGGTGAACAAAAAGATGAACCCTACAGCAAATAACATTGGTGTTTTGTATTGTATGAACCCCCCCACATGGTAGCGATCCAACTAAAGATTTTGATCCAGTAGGGATAGCTCATCATGACAAATCTGTTTGGAAACAGAGCTCTTTTATCGCAGAATTAGACCTGCTATTAACGTCGGCTTATCTATCAGTCGCGTCCGGTCTGCTGCTAAGTTGAAAACTATGAAACAAGTCTGCGGTAGTTCAAAACTAGAATTGGCATAATATTGCGAAGTGTTCGCCCTTGCTCAACTTGGCTCGGACCTTGATGTTGCGACTCAGGCATTACTCAATAGAGGTTCAAGGCTGACAGAAGTACCGAAACAACCACAATATGCACCATTTCCAATTGAAAAATAAATTCTAGTCATTTATGCAGCTGTCAATGGATTCTGTGATCGAATGCCACTAGATAGAATTTCTCAATATGAGAGAGCAATTCCAAATAGTGTCAAACCAGAATTACTACAATCCTTTTTAGAAAAAGGTGGCTTAACTAACGAGAGAAAGATGGAACCAGATACATTCTTAAAAGAAAGTGCTTTAGCTTTTATTAAAATTTAATACTGCCCAAGGAAAGGAAAAAGGTCTCTTAGGGGTACCACAAATAAAAGCAAAAAATAGCTAAAAAGAGTCTGCTTCCTTTATCATATATATGATATGGGCGGGCCTTTTTTTTAGCAAAACAAAAGGTGATCTACTATCAGTTGTAGTCTTCTTGACATATCAAGTCAAGAGGGCGAGGCTCCTAGAAATGGAGGGAAAGGGAAGTGGGTAAGCGGACTCCTTTCACTTGACTGCTTAGTTAGGAGAGATCTTTTTTCTACGATGTTCGAGATCTTTGTCTCGCAGAGGGTGAAATGAGATCATCTTGAAGAAACTACTAACTCTAACTATCTAACTACACTAATCGGGGTCGATCTCACTGACCCCTTGCTTCACCACGCCCAAGACGAAGGCTAAGGAGAGGAAAATAAGGTGAAGGTCGATATCGCTAATCAAGAGCTTGGTTAATTGTCCAAGACCGTATGCCTTGCTAGTTGAATCTGAATCTGCTCTATAGTTATCTAATTTCTTTCTTTTTCCATACTTCTAAAAAAGAAAAAGAAATGTTGAACAAAAACGATCTTTCTTTAAGGCAGCAAATCGGTCGGCTGCCGGACGGAGCCGGGAGCAGCAGTACGAGAAGTGATAAGCCCTTCAATCTACTCCTCAAAGAAGGAATGGAGGGTCTTTTTCCTAATAATTCAAATAGATAGTTCTGCTCACATCAATGGAAGATCTTCATTAACTGAGAAGATCATTGGCTCGCCTTTGACTCTAGCCTCTCATTTAACTCGCTACTTCGTCAACAACTCAGTCCCTCGTGAGCGTGGCATGCACCTCTACATCTTTTCCTATCTATAGTCAGGGAACTGCTGCTCATAACTACTAGCTATCCATCTATCCCACGATAGCGAATGCTCAAAAAAAATATTGAATGAGGTCATTAACATCGAATCATCATAAGGAAGTCATGTAGTCTGTGACTGACTAGCCGACGCTTCTGCCTTTCCACTTTCCATGAGTCAAAAAATGTAATGATAGCTAAGAGAAATAGAGAGCTAGAGCGAAATACTTGTAGCGAGTAAAGAATGATTTCACATTGAAATAAAATAGTATGAGTTGTAAAAGCGTAAGAGCTATATAGAACCACCTTTGGCCGGTCTCACATCTTCCCATCCTCTACTTAGTTGTCTCAATTACATCGATCTAGCCAAGTATTCTTGCCCTTACCCTTTCGGTCGAGCACAACCTCCCGAGCGCTAGGTTCAAGAAACTTCATACCACTTCGTCCCTTTCACTCTTCAACCTGATCTCTACATTCATAGCTTGAAAAATCAAAAGAGGGTCACCTCTCTTGATGACTATTCTTAAGCTTCCTTTCTTTGGGAGTAGGATCTCTTTCCTAGGAGCTCATAGAAAGATAGCGAAGTCAGATAGTTCTTTCTTGTTTTCCTTCTATCTGTATTTCTATTTCAAAGTAGTTCAGATCACTGCTTACTTACTTTACTTGCCCATTTTTTAAGCATTGAGGAAGTCGTGCAAGCAAGCAAAGTGGAATCTACTAGAATAGAAAATAGTGCAGCTCGATCAGTATAAGAATAAAGCCGGGAGGTTGGCAGGAAAGGTGACTTTCTTTTCCTTTTCAACTTCTTCCTTTAGAACTTCCTGTAAAGTGGAAGGGTAGGCCTTTAGCACCAGAAAGGTAAGGATCGAAATTAGGAGAGTGAAGAGAGGAAGGAGCCCTCTTTTTAAGTCCTACGTACTGCTCTTCTCTCAATCGCTCTTTGGTATTCGGAAGTGGAAATCGAACTGCTTGTTGTGGCTGAAAAGAGAGGTTCTGTATTTCTTAATTCAAGTAAGAAAAAGATGGGACGCTAGCAGACCGAAAGGAAGAGAATTACTAGAACTCTCGTCCGCCCCTCTCCTTAGAGTCAAGTGGCTGAATGCCCCTCTCTTTACCCTCTATAGCTTAAATTTCTTACTTTTATGCAATGAGGACACTCGTGGGGGCTGATTAAATGGACCAGCTTCGTTCCCCCGAGGAGCTACTTGAATAGCAGGCGGCACATGTCCTAGTTCTGGTTTTGGCTGATCCACCGACGTGCCCGTTTCCATAGATTGATCCCATGATTCCAAGAGGACATCAATACCAAAATGATCCTCTTCAAACTCAGCCCCGCTTTCTTGCTTGGAAGGGCCCGGAATAGGAAGTGATCCCCCGACACTCCAAAAAAATTCCTAGAGAGAAGCGGAGAACACAAAACCCCTAAATGGGATAGCAAATAGTTCCTTAGAAAAAATATAAATAAAGAGATACTAAATAAAATAAG
>JACEIK010000213.1:176006-195456 GCA_018107945.1 Datura stramonium | reverse complement strand
CCTGTTGAATGATATTCCTTTAAATCTTGAAATTTCTCTATATTATGAAATTTCTCGTGTTGTTGAAATGAGTTGAGTTCTCTATTAGCTGCTTAGCAGTTTAGTTCAGTTAAAACTTCGAATCTCTTCAGAACTATACAGAAAGTGTCAACTTATCAGTTTGACTTCAGTCTTTTCCCGAGGTGTTAGTGGTGCCTCACAGTTATCAGAATCTGACTCATAATCAAGTTTATTGGTCCATTAGGCGGTCATGACATTTTAGATATATAGCTCTAACCAGCCCCAATACCCAAGTTCAGGTTACTGATTGTTCTTAGATGGTTACAACGCTTTCAGATAAGCATCTCTAACAAGTCTAGAATCCAGTTTTAAAATCTGGTCCGATAAGACTCTCAGGGTACTTTCAGTTATATGTCCCTGACTAGTCTTGAACCCCAATTTCGAGCTATCAGCCTAGTAGTTCAGTTTAGGTTTTCTAGTGGGAGTAGGACTTAGCACTGAGCGGGCCAGAGTTCCAGTGTACCCGAGTTCCCAGAACTACGTAGCCAGCGTAGGTTAGAGTATTACTTGGCCTGATTGTCCCCAGACTTTTGTGATCACCCGGTTATGCCTTTATACCCTGGCAAGGTATATTGGGTCCTACCGGTGGGGTGTATATATCGAAATCCACGTCTACCTCATGTGGTTATATGTCGGTTATAGACTCTTCACTAGTCAGTCCAGTCCGGTTTCAAAATAAGCATCTCAATTCAGTTCTATTTCTATCAGTTTAGCTCAGTTCAGTTCAGAATCTTAGACTCAGTACTTTCAGACTTAGGACATGCCTTGACTATCAGACAGGGTCATTTGACCACCTCAATTTACGTCAGTAGTTTAGTTTAGTTTACTTATTGGTCATTGCATATCATATCAGTTCAGACATTATATTCAGTTATGTTTTCTCCCACTTACTCAGTACATTCAAAGTACTGACGCATACTTTTATGATGTATCGTTTCATGATACAGCTGCAGGTTCTCAGACTCAGCACCGTTAGTCGCCGCGGTTCAGACCCTCCTCCTCAGCAGTTGAAGTGTGAGTCATCATCATTCGAGGGCCTTATTTTACTTCTTTTAGTTAGTTCATTATTTTTAGCTAGACTTAGAGTCAGTTGGGGGCTTGTCCCAGCAACTCATCAGTAAACTTTATATTTTCAATTTTATTTTCATAAATGCTTTTATGCTATTATTTCAAAACTTCTGTTATATCTGTTCTACTCAGAATACCAGTGTATGATAGACCAGGGGTTGACTTGGGGTCACTTGTGGCTTCAAGTACTGTGTCCCGTCCAGGGTGTAAACTCATGGCGTGATAATTTAATTGTCAATATGGTCAACTTGAATGAGGTCAATGCTCATTTCACTAGAAATTGCAAAAAAGAATAAGCCTTTTTGAAGATAAAAATTTGATATTAAATAGCATGTTGAGGATCACTTAAATGTCAGGTTCTTTCATTCAGTTATTGTTACAAAGAGATACAAACTGAAACTTCACAAGATTAAAAATGAGATGGGAGCTTGGGTTGAAGGACAGGATAGAATAGGTCGTAAAACATTTTCAATTGAAAACTATTTACTGATAATTACCAGCAGAGAAATTTTTCTATGATTCAACGCATTTCTACCTTAATCACTTTAGAGGATAATGAAATGCTCTGTGATCCTTCCTCTATCCAAGAACTCAAAGAAGTGATTTTTTAATATGAGCATTGATAGTTCCTTGGGCCTGATGACATGTTAGGCCTTTTCTATCATCGTTGTTGGGGCACCATTGCAGATGACTTGCATAGAATGGTGCTATATTTATTTAATAGAACTTCTCTTTAAATATTTCTCTCTCACTCATACTTGATTCTTATTCTAAGGTTATGTCACCCCAAAAGTTCTCAAAAATGAGACTTATCAACCTCAGTAACTTTTCATTTAAAATCATCTTCAAAATTATCAGCGTCAGACTTTGTAGGATTATCAATAAGCTTGTTTCTCATAATCAAACAAACTTCATGAAGGAAAAAGCAATTATAGAGAATATCACTATGACTTAGTAGCTTATTCACAATATGAACAAGAATGATCCAAATTTCAATGTGATTCTAAAATTTGATATGGAAAAGGTATATGATAGGGTCTTTTGGACCTATCTATATCAAGTTCTACGACAAATGAGATTCTCTGAAAGATAAATCAACATGATGTGGAGAGTGGTTGACAATAACTAGTATTCCATCAATATTAATGGAACAGTGCATGGATTTTTCAAATCTTCTCGGGTCTTAAACAGGGAGATTCCTTATTACCTTTTCTTTTTATTATCGGAGCTGAATTATTGTCTAAAACTATGAATCAATTAATGATGCATAATTTTATTCCTTTCTCTACTACTAAAAATAGACCTAACATTGCTCATTTGTGTTATGCAAATGATATCATTCTCTTTTTATTAGGAGATACTAATTCCATAACCATGATGATGACGACATTGGAGGAATATGAATACATCTCAGGACAAATGATCAATAAAAAAATTGGATTTTATTGTTCATCCTAAATCTTTTAATTCTTTTATTAAAGATGTGAAACAAATTACTGTATTTAATCAACAATTCTTTTCATTTACTTATCTTGAAAATCCTATCTATATTGAAAGGATAACAACTGCTTAATTTTCTGAAGAAGCAGCTAGGCTTTCAAACAAAGTGATAAGGTGACATTCTAAAATACTTTCATTTAGAGGAAAGTTGTATTGATTAAAGCAGTGTTGATTTTTCTACCTCTTCACATCATGTCTGTAACACGGTTGCCTAAGACCATCATTAAGCAAATGAAAGGGATCATGGCCAACTTTTTCTGGGGTGAAACAGAAGGAAAGAACAAGCATCATTGGATAATTTGGAGGAAATTGTGCTTCCCAACTAATAAAAGGCTAGGTTTAGGCCTATTCAAAGTTACTGTGATGTCTTTTTAGCCAAGAGTTGGTGAAATTTCAAAATTAAAATCACTATGCTCCAATCGCTCTTTGAGGCCAAAATATTGCAAGAGATTAGATCCAATGTATAAATGTTGATTCTCATACTTTGAGAAGACTCATAAAAATAAGGACAAAGGTGGAGCAACATATCATTTGAAATATTGATAATATGTGTACTTCATTTTGGTGGGATAACTAGTTAGTTCTTAGGAAACTTATATACTTTAGTTCCTATTAGGATAAAATTAAATAAAATCAAAGTTTCAATATTCATGACATAGATTGAATGGAATAAGCAGAAACTCAAAAAGATCCTGATTGATCAGATGGTTCAACCGATTGCTAAGAACAAATTGCCTCTAATAAAAAATATTATCCAATCTACTTAGCTATTGAGAGTAGGGATTTCACTTGTAAATCAACTTGGAGAGTCACTAGAAGTCAAAAGAGCATGTCTCTTATACGAAGATATGGCATCTTAAAATTCCCTTTAAAATTTTCCTTCTTATGCTAAGGACTATTAATAATAGAGTCCCTACTAATGATAAGATTCAAATATTTGGAGTTAATGGCCTTCAATATATGACTGTTGCAAAAATAACAAATAACAAAAAACTATTGATCACTTATTCTGTCAAGGAGAAATGAAGCAATTGTGGCAACTTTTTTATAATAGGGTTAGAATCCTTTATTATCACCAAATTGTTAGGGTCATTTCTATACAGTGGTGGCTCACCAAGCGTAAGACTATGATTTATGTTCTCTTTCTCTGGTGCACTCCTTTTATCATTTGTTGAAAAATTTAAAAGAGCAAATGCTGCAAAGATTTGATCAAATAGTCGTTTTCAAACACAAGATAGTTAACTAGGTTTACAGACTAGTTATAACATGGTTATGAGAAGCAAATTTCCTCAAATGTAAGCCTATTCCAAGTGGGAAGATATTCATGAAAAAGTATAAGAGGCTCAACCTCAACTGGACATCAAAATCATCAAATGGTACAGATCAATCTCTAATACACTGAAGCTGAACACGGATGGCTATTGTAAAAGAAATCCAGGAGAAACATCGGGTGGTGGTATCCTCAGAGACTATCGTAGTAGGATGAGCATGGCCTTCTTTTATTTCTTTGGGACTTGCAGTAACAACAAGTCTGAGACCTTGTCTCTTTTAAAAGAGCTTCAATGATGCATAGATAATGGGCATAACAACATTATTCTTGAAACTGACTCCCAAGTATAGGTCAATATGATTCACGGAAGCAATAAAGTATAGAATTATCTTAAAGATCATATTTAGGAAATTAAAAATCTTATGAAGTAGAGGCGGATTCAAGTCCATCATTATTATCAGGAAGCAAACTTTGTGGCTGACATACTTGCTGACATTTGAGTTGAAACTAAGCTAGAGATTCTTAACAAAACCTATAGATTTTCCAAGGAGAGTTAAAGTTTCATTGAAGAATGATCAAAGGGGTTATGTCCACTCCATGTTCAAAATGAAGAAAGGCTGCTTCACTTTTACTAATGATTAAGTTCCTTTTCAGTCATTCTAAGCTAGTTCTTTCTTGCTTATTCAAATTTTTTGTAAGAGAGGAGTCCTCTCTGTTGGAATACAGGAATACACAGCGGAAGCAAATAATTCAGGATCAAACTTGAATATAATATAGACAACACATAAACATAGACTTTAATCAAACATAAAATCGATACTTATCTCTTAAAGCGTGACTGCAAATCAATCCTTTTGAAGCTTCGCACAAATTGTCCAATGCGTTCTCCAGGTCTGCGATCTTCTGCTATAGCCTCAAAAATCTCCGAGTAGGGAATACTTGTGTGGGAAAGTACTGCTTCTTAGAAAGGTCAAAGTTTTTCCATCATGTTGCATGGAAGAAGAGAATCCTATTTATAACCACGTTTTTAAGGTATAAAACCTTAATCCCAAAACGTATAGGAATCTTTCTCTCCAAGTAATAGTCAAACTTTCCTTCTAGAAGACCAGTTTATTTTTAACCAAAATATTGTAGGATTTTACTTCTTCTAGAAAACTAATTTCTTCCTTTCCAAGTTCATTAATTAATCAGAGATAGTGGGGACCACAAAATTTAATTAGTGAGATTTTCAATTGTAGTATTAATTCGCAAAATGAATTAATTAACCTACCATAATAAATTACGGATTATTCCACTAAAAATCCGTAATTTCACTCCTGTTATAATTTCAAAATGCATTCATTAAATATTATTTAACTCCCCATATTAATATTACATATACCAATCGGCTTCGAATTAAATTTCAAACTATTTAATTTATGATTAATTTAATCCTTTATTCAAACGCTTAATTTATTTAATGTAGCCGGATACTAAATCATATGATTTTGTGGCTTTTATAGCGTCATAA
The DNA here is from genome assembly GCA_018107945.1 of Datura stramonium. Lineage (NCBI taxonomy): Eukaryota > Viridiplantae > Streptophyta > Magnoliopsida > Solanales > Solanaceae > Datura > Datura stramonium. The sequence continues at coordinate 190,048 of JACEIK010000213.1, read as the reverse complement.
GGAGTATCATCAATCTCGAGGTCGAACATGGATTCCATCAACTAATTATTATTTCAAAGTGTCATTTGTCATCATCCAACCTATCGGGAATATTTTAACTCACAAAGATCGAGTTTCCTCCCTTTGATAGATCAAACAACAAACAAATTACATCTATCATAATAATTACATCAAGATTAAGAGTATAAGTACATTTAATGATCTAGAAAATTTATTTTATTAAGTCGAGATAAAATACTTATCTCTACTTGAATTACATTCAATACATACTAAATGTACTAGCACAAAAGAAGTTGAAATTATGCCATTCTCATAATCAGATAAATTATATTTAATCTTGTGCTACAATCATCTCCAGGTAATTTGTCCAATTTTCATCTTAGATTGTGAACATATATAAACTTTATACTTATAAGAACCAATGATTTAATCTTTCGTGTATAAGATAGACTCTATACACTAAATCATCTACTTTATAAGTAAATGACACATCAGCTAATATATGATCTATTTAAACCTTTATTAAAATTGAATAAACAATTATTCTATAATAATTTATATCTAAACACATAGTTAATAGTACATAACCCAAGGTTAATAGTATATATCTCATCAATCTCCTACTTAGACTTTTAACTATTATAATTGTTAGAATATACCATATCTAAACACATAGTTAATGGTATATACCCCAATAATCTCCCCACTTAGACTCTTAACCATGCATCCTAACTTCACGAGGCATTCTTTTAACACGACTTTCAAAAGTTTTAGCTAATAAGCTCTTTGCAAAGAAACTTGCCAGTTATTTTCTAATGCAACTTCGTCTAATAGTAATTCATCATAGCGATCGGTTCTATATTAATATCCCAGGGGATTACATGATGAAACTCTCCCAGTACACCGAACCTATCTAGGTTATCATTCTCCCTCTGACTAAGTACTATCACTACCATTATCACACTATAATGTTCTCGAGTCTTAATATTTTCTTCATTACCTCTCGTATTAAAATATTAACAACTTCATATAGTATTATTTCCTAAACATCACTCCACTACTTGGGTAGTAGATTTTCTTACGATCTATTAACATTTCTCCCACTATATAAATACGTCGTCAATTCGACTTCTCGGTTAGATGTATTGAAATTTTTAAATTTCCGTTACTCTTTATTATTTCTTTGCCTAGTTCTGTGAAACTAGTTTACTTCTAGAACATTGGTTTATTAAATAGTCTTTTTTAGAAATCGCATTTGTATTATGATGTGTGTGGATTTACAACACTTATCGATACTCAAAACTAAGAAAATAGCATGTACTTAGGTGTATTTATGTGGATATGAGGCACTTATCCTTTGATTTCGGGATAAATAGGTGTTGAAACAATAAATTACAAAAGGGCTAAAATGTGCAAAAAAGGAAAAAGTGCGGACCACGGTATGATCCATAGGATGGACCTCGGTTATCTTGAAGGCCCCGATAAGAAGCTGAAAGATAAAACCGGAAGATTGATCCCATGAGACTTGTCACGGATGCGTGCCATGGTGTTGAGTGAAGTAGTAAGCGATCGTGATGAAATCGAGCAGGTATGCGGGAGGTGATTCTTAGAAGCGAGAGAACCTTATGACTGTGAGATGAAGGTACGAATTCGTACCATCTTGGTCATGATGAAGTTCGAAAAAGTTTAAGAGTAGGGATCCAAGCCACAAGTGTAATATGTATCTGAGTGCATTAGTGGAAGTAGGTACGAATCGTACCTTGGCTAACACTTGGCAAACTTCAGCCAACAATCCAGGGCTCACGAGTGATGCCATGATCATGAAGCCCCTACAGTCGTAGGTGGAGACCATGATGAGGTCGACAAAGATATGAAACGATGCGGTAGTTTAGGAAAATGATTCTTGTGTCTCCATAAATACTTTTTATGTTTTTCATAGAAGGCGACAAATAGACTTAATTCTAGTAGAGCTTATTGTAGTAAGGAGTTTTACATCATTGGAAGAGAGAATTGAGTTGGTTCTACCTTGTGATCAACCTTTTCTTGAATTCGTCTTGTTCTTGCTACTTGTTATTCAAGATTTTGTGGTTTTAATTGAAGGAATTTTTCTCAATTATATTTGTAAGTATTATTTATGTTTTCAATCATTAACACAAATCACAACCTTGCAACTATGAGGCTAAAACCTCCGTAGCTACGGTTGTGGGAACCATGATGGATTAACAGAAGTTAGGGTTGCACAAGTGAGTACGGAAACCAATACTAATTACTTATATTATATTCTCTTCAATTTTAATGATTCTTAGCGGTGTACAACGTTAGGAAATGCTGAATTCTTTACTTGCTTTGGTCGAAGAGGTAGAGACTTAGGAAAAGAAATTACAACCAGGCCTTGATCTTGATGATCATTGTATTAGCTTGAGTTGTGGTCACGGGATGGTTATATACGGAAACTTAGTGATACTTGAGTTAGATTGAAAAACTCATGAGACTTGGTCGATAGTGAGATAGTCATTCAATAGGTATTGGTCGATCGTTTTGAATGAACCTAACTTATGATTAAGTAGTATTAGTAAAGAATCACGAGTATATACCCAAGGCGCAATGAACCCATGGGAACACAAACCCTAATTATTCCTTTAATTATTGATTCACAAATATAATCTTGACCCTTTGTTTATTTCTATTATTGATTTTATTTAGTCCCCATTGTGAAGTAACCCCCCATTGTGAAGTAATTACCATACAAGTTCATCTATCGGTTGTAATCTAGATCTTCCATATTCCCTGTGGGTTCGACCCCAACCTCTTAGTTGGGTTCTTTATTGACAACGTCCGCTTCATACTTCGGTTGGAAGTGTGGTTTGAGCGTTATCAAAAAGTGGTGCCGTTGCCAGGGAATATAGCTAAGACTAGGTTATTTTCTTGTATTTGACTTTTTGATAATTATTTCCTTAATTACATTTATTATTGTGTTTTTCTTTGATAACCACAGGCCATCCTCTAGTGAATGCCAAGCACTCGGAGTAGAGGAGACCCCTTTGTTCTACTAAATCCCGAAATTAAACGAACACTGCATAGAATGGAGAACCCTGAGCAGAGAGAAGCCCGCTTAGCTGAAGAAGCTAGGCAAGCTGAGCTAGCTCGGTTAGCTACACTTTAGTAGGCTGGTGATGACCGAGATGAGGTGGTAAACGCTGGTCGACATAGGAGGGGCAACCGAGCTCAGAGATTTGCCCTTTAGTTCTTAGATGATGATGACCCAGATATAGATGAGGTCGGGTCAACTAGAGCAATTGTGCCACCACCACTTCCCGCTGGGGCCAAATTTGACATTACGAGCACCATGAATCAATTGCTAAACATGAAAGGGATGTTCAGTGGCCACACAACGGATGACGCCAACCTGCACTTGATGAATTTTATAGGAATATGCAAGGTATACAGGTTGCCCGGAGTAAGCCAGGATGCAATAAGACTCCGACTCTTCCCTTTCTCTCTATCAGGGGTAGCTACTTTGTGGTTATCGGAGTTGCCCAACGACTCCATAACCAATTGGAGGGAGCTTAAACAAGCCTTCTTGGAGAGTTCTTTCCCCCATCAAGGATGTTACCGTTAAAAGATGAGATCTACAACTTCCGACAAATTAAGACAGAGGCACTTCATGGAACCTGATTGAGGTTCAAAAAGAAGTTGACTAAGTGCCTGAACCATAAAATCCCAGATGACAGTTTGTTGGAAAAATTTTACAGGTATTTTAATAATAGTACTAAGGCTGTAGCAGGTACGGTGGCAGTGAAGCATTGATGAGTCACACTTGCGAGGAAGTAGCCACTATCCTTGACAGGGTGACAAAGACAAATAGGGCCTGGCATACAAGGGAGGCTGATGCAGTGGTAGGTACGTATACTGCTGGTTTGACTGTAGACCAACGAAGGAAGGAGGAAGAACGCAATCAGGAGTTGGCTCACATTCACACATCATTGGATTTGCTGACAAAAGCATATCATAGGAGCAGGAGTCAAAAAGGTAAATGCAATGGGAACTCAAGGAAGGGAGCAGGGAGCAGATCACTCTAATTTTGAGGAAGAGGAAAACTTCCTAGATAGCCAGGTGGTGGGTTTTTGGGCCAACGCCCAAGCGTCTGGACAAGATAATTGGCGTCAAGATTCTAGAAATCAAGGTCGCAACCAATACAGAGACAACTATAATAGGAATGGGTTCAGAGATAGGAGCCGTGGTCGTGAGCGAGAGGGAGAATGGAGAAGAACTGATGGATACCGCAATGACCGAGCTGGAGTTCATGTGCCTCCCAACGCATGAGAAGGGGAGGTTGTAAAATCAAAGTTGGAGAGTATGATGGCCGAAATGTTAAAAAGGTGAGGTCCACGGATGATCAGTTAAAATAAATTCGAACTGATTTATCTAGCATGGGTCAAAAAGTGGAATCTCACGCCACCATCATCAAGAAGATAGAACACCAACTTGGTAAATTGTCGGCATCAATGAACCCTAGGTAAAAGGGTACACTTCCAAGCAACACTGTTCAGAATCCAAAGAATGATGCTCATTGCATGGCAGTGATGACTAGGAGTGGTAAAACCACAATTGACCCCCCGTTCCCTGTTGAAGTTGAAAGGAGGAAAGAGAGCGTGATTGGGGAAGAAGAGATTGGTGATGAGACACAACATGATGAGTTACAAGAGTCCCGTAAGGGTGAGAAGGAATGTGACATTGATCAAGGGGCAACACTAGTCCAAAAGGCTATCCCGAGACCACCACCACCATTCCCACAAAGGATGAAGAAAAAGGCGGACACCGGTAAGTTCCAAAAATTTCTTTCAATGCTTAAACAACTTTCTGTGAATATACCATTGGTCGAAGCACTAGAGAAGATGCCGGGGTATGCAAAATTCATGAAGGACCTGGTGACGAAGAAAAGATCTGTAAGATATGAGTCGGTTGACAATGTCTATCACTGCAGTGCCATAGCAACAAGGGTCTTAGCTCAAAAAAAGGAAGACCCACGTGCCTTTATGATACCTTGCACCATTGGTAATGTCGAGTTCGCAAGGGCACTCTGTGATCTAGGAGCTAGCATTAATCTAATGCCCTTGGCGGTCTTCAAGAAGCTAGGATTGGGAGCCCCCACACCAACCAACATGCGGCTACTGATGGTCGACAGAACAGTAAAGAGACCAATGGGCGTCCTAGTTGATGTGCTCGTCAAGGTTGATAAGTTCGTATTCCCAGCGGAATTCTTGATCTTGGATTGCGAGGTCGATTATGAGGTCCCCATCATCCTGGGGAGACCATTCCTCGCTACTGGGAGAGCTCTAGTAGATGTGGAAGCTGGCCTGTTAAAATTCAGGCTAAACAAAGAAGAGGTCACTTTCAACATCTTTCGGACCATGAAGCAACCAAAGGAATTTAGTGTGATATCAGCACTTGAGGATGAGTATGAGTCACTTGACGAATTCTTAGTAGTCAAGAGACTTGCATTGTGCCACGACGTTAAATCAGGCGCTTCTTGGGAGGGAACCCAATTGGTGGTTTGGTGAAATCTGAGTAACCAGACAACCTGCGTCGTGCCGTGATGTTAAATTAGGCGCTGCATAGGAGGCAACCCATGAGAGGTGAAGTTCTGAGTAGCCACATATATGTCCCTTTTTCCCTTCATGCTTATATTTTATGCTTCGGGGATGAAGCACATTTTTCAAAAAGGGGGGGATATACTTGTTATTTTTGGGAGATTTTTATTCATCTGAGGATTTTTCTTGCCGTGTTTCTTTTCCCTCAGGCATGATATCTAGTAGAACGGGCATGTGTTAAGATTTTTTTTGTTTTTAGTTGTGATTTTTGTTTGATTAGAAAGTAACTTAGGAATACTCAGCCAATGGATATGCACTACTTTTGTTGTTTTTGAAAAATTGACCTTGTTTAAAAAAAATTTTGCTATGTATTTGTGACAACAATGCATGATTTCTGTAGATCGTTTTATGTCATTTAGTTATTGATAGTGTTAGTCTTGTTAAGCCATGTATGAACCAGACAGGTAAAGTGAAAATAGTTCATGTACCATGTGTAAGTGGGGTCTTAGTATTTATTGTGGTATGTTGTTGAAGATCTAGAACTTGCCTGGTTGGTCTCTGCATAGGTTGAGGATGGTTGGTTAGGATATGATCATAGTCCATTTTTGTGTTAGCTCACTTTTAGCCTATATTGCCCTACCAAAGTTTCATGAATCCCTTGATCCCAAGTTTAAGCCTTACTAGACCATATTTCTTTGATTTACTTGTTAACCGTACCCATTTATTTATAATGAACCTGTTTGGCCCCGGTCCTTCCTTGGATATTATGAACCTCAACATAAGCAAAATGCTTAAGTTGAGGGTGGCTAGAGTAGGGGNCAACATAAGCAAAATGCTTAAGTTGAGGGTGGCTAGAGTAGGGGTGCATAAATGGTGGGAGGGGGAGAAAAGGAAAAGAGAAAAGAAAAAATATGGTGAAAAAAGGTACTGTGAGGTGAAAAAGTAAAAAGCTGAAAATTTGAGAATGTTGAGAAAAAAAAAAGAGAAATTCAAAATAGCTTGAAAGTGTTGAAAAATGTGAAAAATCACCTCACCCATGAAAATATTCTTAAAATGGAAAAAAGGGAAGAAAATAAGACAAAAGGAATGAAAGGTGAAATAGGAGGATGGTGTAGCCCAGTGTAGTGCCAAGGAAGAGATAGTCACTAATAAAATCTTTCATCTTTATCATGTCCAGCCCTAAGCCTACATTACAAGCCATATCAAGTCCTATAGTGTTCTTAATTTGACCATCTAACAAACCAAAGCAGAGAAAATAAGGGCAAGTCTATGGTATCTGATGCATAATACTTGCAGTTCTTTGAGAGTACGTACTTCATTTTCCTAGTCCCATGTTTCAGTTGATACTTCATACTAGAGTGGGAACTTCATTTTTTGTGAGGGTACATGGATTATGTTTGCTCTTACCATTGGTCTGTGTGAAACACATAGGTGATTAATTGATTGCTTGTTAATAGCTAGATGACATGTCTTGATCCTTGAATATGATGTTTTGATGTTTCTTGCAATACATTAGCTGATGATGTTTCAAGAGGAAGGGTCAATAGAGTTTGTATATACAGTGCACAAATTTGTTTGTGTTTTGATTATAGTACCTTAAGTTTATTTTCTAGTTGAGCATCGCGTTTAGTTTTTCTTTTTCTTTGCCTGAGGACATGCAAAAGTCTTAAGTTGAGGGTGTTGATGTGCTGTGGATTTACAACACTATTGACGCTCAAAACTAANGCTCAAAACTAAGAAAATAGCATGGAATTAGGTGTATTTATGTGGATATGAGGCACTTTTCCTTTGATTTCAGGATAAATGGGTGTTGGAACAATAAATTACAAAAGAAAGCTAAAAGTGTGTAAAAAAGGGCAAAAAATGCAGACCACAGTACCATCCGTAGGATGGACCTACGAGTTGTACTAAAGGCCTTGATAAGAAGCTGAAAACTTAACCTGGAAGATTGATCCCATGAGACTTGTCACGGATTGTACCATGGTGGTATGAGTCGTGGTAAGCTAATCGTGATGAAATTCATAAGAATTGTACAGGAGGCTGATTCTCAGTACGAGAGCACCTTATGACCCGTGAGATGAAGGTACGACTCATACCATACTGGTCGTGGTGAAGTTTATAAAAAGTTCAAGAGTACCAAGATCAAGCCACGGGTGAAATGTACGAGTCGTAGGAAGTAGGTATGAATCGTATCGTGGCCCAACACTTAGACAAAATTCAGCCAACAATCCAAGCTACGAGTCGATGCCACGGTCCATGAGAAGCCCCTACGAGTCGTAGGTGGATCCGTGATGATATCGACGATAGATATGGAAAGCAGTCCTGTTAGTTTAGGAAAAGGATTCTTGTGTCTCTATAAATACTTTTTTTATTTTATTTTTCATAGAGGACGACGAATAGACTTAATTCTAGTATAAAAACATTGTAGTAAGGAGTTTTACATCATTGGAAGAGAGAATTGAGTTGGTTCAACCTTGTGATCAACCTTTTCTTGGATTCGACTTGTTCTTACTACTTGTTATTCAAGATTTCTTGGTTTAATTGAAGGAATTTTTTTCTCAATCATCTTTGTAAGTATTATTTTATGTCAATCATGAACACAACAATCACAACCTTGCAACTATAAGAGGATAAAACCTCCATAGCTAGGGTTGTGGGAACCGTGGTGGATTAACAAGTTAGGGTTGCACAAAGTGAGTCTGAAATCAATAATAATTACTTATATTATAGTCTCTTCATCTTTAATGATTCTTAGCGGTGTACAACGTTAGGAAGTGCTTGAATTCTTTACTTGCTTTTGTCGAAGAGGTAGAGATTAGGAGAAAAGAATTACAACAGAGCCTTGATCTTGATGATCATTGTATTAACTTGAGCTATGGTCGCAAGATAGTTATATTTGGAACTTAGTGATAACAGTTAGTTTGCAAAACTCATGAGACTTGGTCGAGTAATTGAGGATAGTCATTCAATAGGGATTGGTCGATTGTTTTAATGAACCTAAGTTATCGGTTCTGTAAGTAAATATTGGTAAAGATCACGAGTGTATACCCATAGTTGTTATGAACCCATGGGAAAAACAAACCCTAGTTATTCCTTTAATTATTGATACAAAAATATAATCTTGACCGTTGTTTATTTTTATTATTGATTTTTATTAGAATCCCCCCCATTGTGAAGTAATTACATACAAGTTCATCTACCGGCTGTAGTCTAGATCTTCCACATTCCCTGTGGGTTCGACCCCAACCTCTTAGTTGAGTTCTTTATTGACAACGTCCGCTTCATACTTCAGTTGGAAGTGTGGTTTGAGTGTTATCATATTAACAATTACCTTATTTTCTTTAGGACAATAAAATAAACCTCTTTTCGTTTCCTTTGGATATCCAATAAACACTCACACATTCGTTCTTAATTCCAACTTAACGTTTTTCCCTTTCAACACATATGCTGGACAATTGCATATATGAACATGTCACAAAATTGAACTTACGTCAAATCCATAGTTCATAATTGTCAACGGTATCGACTTAGAATGTAATACCCATTTAAAAAAACAAATTTATTTAGTTTTTAAAAAAGGGGAAAGGGCATCTGTGGGCCAAGACCCAATTACATAGAAAAGAAAATTAAAAGAGAACATGTGGGCTGAAGCAGCCTTCAACTGAAACAAAAAAAAACAAAAGAAAGAAAATAAACAAGGCTTTTGCCAAAAGAGGCTGAAGCAGAGGGAAAAACAACAACGTGAGAGAGTGAGCACTAATTATCCAAAAAGAGAGCATGAAGAGGAGGTAATTCAAGACTAGGATAAATAGTTCAAGAGAGAAGGAGAAGAAAAAGGTAAATCTCTCAACATAATTTATAGATTTAATTCATATAACCCATGACTATCGAATTTGAGGTTGAGAGTTTAAGAATCAAGGGTTAGAAAAAAATGGAAGAATCTATTAAATTCTCATGAATTGAGTGAGTACATTAGAAGATTGGAGGGTAAACTCGTATATTTTGGCATACACCAAAGAAAATAGAATGGACAGAAAAGTTATTTTAGTTTACTTTAAGCATAAATTTAGAGAAATTTGGGTGCGAATTGGACGAATAAATTATATGAATTAGATAAAATTTTGTAGATTTTGAACAATTAAATTACTCATAGCATTAGTAATTTAAATAGATATTGATGGTTAAACTTGAAATTTCGAGGATCGGATATTTTCAATTAGTTATGAATTAACCTAAACGAGAAAACTAACACAAGATTGATATGAAATGGATATAGATTGATTGAAGGAGGTCATACTATGTTCTTGAGGCGACGAGTTGATACTTCGACACGAGTACAGTGAGTAGTGACCTTACCACAATTTATATTTTCACAATCTGCATGATTTATCATGATTTTACAAGTAATGTGTTACCGAATGCTTTGAAATTTCATGTGGGACAAGTCTTTTACTTGATACGGTAAGAAAATATTTACTTGATATGTTTACTGTTATTTTAGATGTTCTCACAATTTCTAAACATGTTTTACTGTTACTTGAGATGATTATTCTTATAGAAAAGAAAGTTCATGATTTTATAAGAACTTAAGTGCCCTATACGAGTGTGAGAATACATTCATATGAGTATTTACGATTTACCAATAAAAGTATAAATGGGAGTAGACCTTGATGGATCCCGTAGTTAATGGCGGGTTTGTTAGAGCTGGTGCACCTTGTATTTACCGATTACCATTACAACCCTCGCTAGTGGGAAGGTAGAACTAGCATATAGTTATTGACTATCTCTCAAGGTGGGGATCCACACCGATTACATGATTCATCCTTGAAAACCTCCCAACACATCATATTTGATATTATAGTATTTACGGATTTTATTAGCAAATGGTTAATTGCTTTATGCTTACATGAAATAGACAAGAGCGATTATTGTTACCGCTTCTCAAAGGATATTTTATTTCATGATATTTTCTTATTATCTTACTAGCATGATTTTTTACTTGTCCCTAATAAAAATGGTTGTGGTTAAGTGTTATTACTCATTGAGCTAGAAACTCACTCCCCGCTATTTTTTTCAGAGACTACAGGTGACGTGGGTGAGGATTTCATTAACTAGAGCATACGAGTTGACAGTTTCTGGTGAGCCCTGCATTACTTCGCGTGGGCAAGAAGTCTTATTATTTTTTATGGTCTCTTCTTTTGAACTCTTAGAGTCTCTCTATAGTCATTCCATTAGAGTCGTGAGTATTCTTTCATTATGATAGACTTGTGACCATTATTAGACTTATTATCATATTTGGAGATGAATGTTGGTATTGTGACATTTTGAATAGAATGTTGGATGATATTATGGTATGTATTGGTGATATTATTGCATTGCTTAGGGATTTCTGAGATAGGTACAATTTGGATAGGCCCCAAAAACAGGAAAAACTCTGCCCGATTTTCTGTAAAATTTCTGTTAAGTCTTGCTTTGGGTTTCTATCCCTTAGCGCCGGTCATGATCCTATTTGGGTCGTGACAAAATTGGTATCAGAGCCTTAAGTTGGGTTATTCCTGTGACTAATGGAGCACATGTCAGTAGTATAATCTCAATTATGGTTATGTAGCCGGCCATTTCTATAATCGTTATTCTACAAGGGCATGATAGGAAAATCTTGTCTTTCTTTCTTATTCCTCCTTACATGTGATGTTTCGAACCAACAAGATGAATCTATCAGTATTTATGTTGTTAAACAAACGGCTCAAACTCAAAAATCTAATGGCAGAGCTACAACAACCTCACCAACACCTAATTCCACCACTACGGGGAAAAGGTGGAGCTCATAGAAAAGGGCGAGGTAGGGGTCATAATACCACCATAAGGGGTAGTAGTACCACCACGAGTGTTACAAGAGAGCCTACTCTGGAAAGGAGTGCTAGTCCACCTCCACCATCACATGAGAATGTTACTGCGAAGGCACTTATCTCCATGAAAAGAGACATAAAGAGCTTGGTTGACAGAATGGATAGGCAGGAGAGGATTGGATAGCAAAACACTACACCAGCTCAGACCCAGGCACCATCTCAGGAAACCCCACAGGCTTATACTTTTGGGAATAAAGAGGTATCTTTGCAACAATTTTTGAAGTTTAAATCACCATGATTCACAGGTTCTGATAGTTCAGCTGACCCTCAAAGTTTCTTGGATGGGACACTCAAGGCATTACGAGCACTAGGGTGTTCCAGTGAGAGAGCCATGGAGCTTGCAGCATACAAACTAGAGGACATGGCTAATACATGGTATGAAACCATACAACTAGGAAGGCATGCAGGAGCAACACCATTGACATGGGATGAGTTCACCAAGTTGTTCATGGATCACTTTCTTCCTGACAGTATGAGGCAGAAATATGCTAGGGAGTTCGAGAGATTGGTCCAAACTCCAGATATGGATGTGTTAACATATAACACCAAATTCTGTAAGCTGGCTAGATATGCTCCTTAGTTAGCGGCTGATGAAGCAGTTCGAATTCAAAGGCTTGTTAATGGGTTGGTTGGTCATCTATACAGTGTAGTAGCCCACAGATGTAGACTTTTACATACTCAGATGTAGTTGACCTTGCTAGAAAGATAGAAAATAAAGTACGTGAGGAACGTGCATCCAATGATGTATGTAAGAAGACCAAGATAGGGGATCTTTCAGTGGTGGCTTTAGTACAAATCGCAGAGGTAGGAGATCAAAGATAGCAACAGCAGGGTGCACAGACAGGGATAGATATGGTGTCACAGTACACAAACAGACCACATCATAGACAGGGTAATAAGGGACTGTCATCATCATCTGAACGTCGTAGTTTTGGGAAGATGTATGCCACTAATCCAGCCTACCAGACATACGACAGAGCATATTTGGGATAGTGTCGTGTGTTGACCGAAGGGTATTTTCATTATGGCTAATTGGGACATCACCTGAGGGACTTCCCCCAACCTCCAAAGAATTCTAGTCAGGCTTCTGTCCAGTTAGCTGCACCTACTCAGGCTACTCGTAACACTTCGGGTACAGGAAATAGAGGTCGAGGTGCTGGAGATCGTGCTACTGGGAATCAGGGACAGGGGAATGCTGATAGAGTCCAGGTGAGAGGTTTTACACTTATTAGAAAAGATGTTCAGGCCTCAAATGCAGTGGTTACAGGTATTCTTTCAGTTTGTTCACTTGATGCAATTGCTTTGATTGATCCAGGATCTACGCACTCCTATACGTCTTCTTACTTTGCTTTGAGTTTTGACAGACAGCCAGAGATGTTAAATTACCCTTTTCTTGTTGCTACTCCTGTGGAGATTCTCTGTTAATTGAATATGTGTATCGAGAATGTCAAATTCGAGTAGAGGGTAGAAATACTCTAGCTGACCTGATAGTACTTGTTATGATTGACTTTGATGTATTGATGGGCATGGATTGGTTATCTACTTGCTATGCTACAGTTGACTGTCATGCAAAAATAGTCAAGTTTGAGATACCCAATGAACCTACTTTTGTATTAAAAGGGAGTCAAGTTCTAGAGATTGGTAAGATTTTATCTCTTATGCAGGCTCAACAATTACTGAAAAAAGGTCACATGGGTCTCTTAGCTATGGTAAGAGATACTAGAGTGGAAACACTTATCTTGGAAAAGGTACCAGTGGTAAAATAATTTTCTGATGTATTTCCCGAGGATTTGCCAGGGTTACCTTCGGTGCGATAGATAGACTTCGGTATTAATTTAACACCTGAGAAACTACCAATATCTATACCTCCATATCGTATGGCACCAGCGGAGCTGAGGGAGCTAAAACAACAGTTGCAGGACTTGCTAGATAAGAATTTTATTAGACCGAGTGTATCACCATGGGGTGCACCAGTACTATTTGTAAAAAAGAAAGAAGAGTCTCTAAGAATGTGCATCGACTACAGACAACTAAACAAGGTAATAATACGTAACAAGTATCCTTTACCTCGTATAGATGACCTGTTTGATCAGGTGCAGGAAGCTATCTACTTTTTCAAGATTGATCTTCGGACTGGCTATCATTAGCTTAGGATAAGAGAAGAAGATATTTCCAAGACAACATTCAGAACTAGGTATGGACACTACGAGTTCCTAGTGATGCCTTTCGGATTGACAAATGCTCTGGCTGCATTCATGGACTTGATGAATAGGGTGTTCAATCCATTCCTAGACAAGTTTGTGATAGTATTTATTGATGACATCCTCATATATTCTCGTAGCCAAGAAGAACATGAGAATCATCTAAAGACTATGTTGCAAACATTGCGAGAACATAAGTTATATGCCAAGTTCTCAAAGTGTGAATTTTGGCTAGACTTAGTAGCATTTCTGGGGCATGTTGTATCCAAGAATGGAATTATGGTGAATCCTAAAAAGACAGAAGTTGTACAGAAATGGCGTAGACCTACTTCACCTGCAGAAAT
>JACEIK010000213.1:146487-158991 GCA_018107945.1 Datura stramonium | reverse complement strand
TATATAGTATTAGAAGAAAAAGGAGAATGACAAAAATGGTCCTTTATCTTTAGCAGTAGGTTCAAAATAGTCCCTCAAGTATCACTTGATTAGTTTTAGTACTCTTTAAGTTTGCCAAAAAGTGAGCATTTTTTGTCTCCGCCAAATATTTACCGAACTCTAATTGTTATATTTAATCGAAGCTTTGAAAATATAAATATTTAACAACAACTCACATTTGAAAGTACATATGTTGTGGTTTATGTTATTTTGGTATACTTTAATAGTTCGATGTAACTTTTTGAGGTGCGATTTTTTGTTTGGTGCAGACTTTTACGTTGCATTTTTTGATAAAAATTTCACAGTTCCGGTTAAATTTAACAATCAAAATTTGATAGATATTTGATAAAGATAAAAGAAAAAAAGCTAAAACTATTCAATTGATATCAACTTAAGAGACGATTTTGAACCTACTACTAAATATGAGGGACCATTTTTATCATTTTCATTTTTTTTCTTTTGTCCAATTGTTTGGTTTTTCTTTAGTATTTTGGAGTAAAATATGTAAAAATGTTTTATGTAGTCAATAGAAGATGTAACTAATATTATTGGCATGGTTAGGTGAGTTATCTCAAACCAAATATTACCAAATAAAATGAGATATAAATCAAAGGCTTTAATGGCTTTTTTAAGGAGAACTTTGTAAGCAAAATACTAAAGGCAAGTCACCAAACCTTTGTGTCTTTTTTCCAAAAATAAATAAATTCATATTTAATTGTGACTTGAATGGAACATTTTGATTTTGTGGACAAAGTAGAAGGAATTTATATTGCTTATTACGTCATTTTTTTTAAAACAAAAGTTTGACCAATAATGTAAAAGAATTTTTATACCGTAAAGAATCGTTCATCGTAACTCGTAAGTGAGATTAGTAATTTGAAGAATAAGATTGATAACATACTTCAATATGTTAAATACACTAAGGGATCGTTGTTTGAAATAGAGACAAGTTATACGGAATTAGTAAGGTAGAAATCAATTATGCAGAAATTATTATTTTCTATTGAATATTTAGTTCGATATAGCATAAATTATTAATATAGTGTATAATTTGATATATTGGATTATGTTTAAACAAAATAATTGGCTGAAATAAAGGATTTAAATTTTGAAAAAACTTGTTTGAGGATTATTTTAAATAATGATTTTCATCGATAAATTAAAACTTAAGCCTTCTTTTCAAGTAAAAATTTTCATGTCGAAAGCACAATGTTCAANTTTTTCACTTTCACCTTCATTTATTATTTTTTTTTCGACTTCAGCCAAATATTTCTCGAAATTTCATCTTTTATCTTTTCAGAAATAAAAAAAAATCGTTTCCGATAGACCCTCAACTCAAGAAATTAAAATGATTTCAAAAACAAATTTGATCCAATAGACCCTCGATTCAAGAATTATATAATAAATAAACTGATTAACTACTTAACATAAGGAGATTGAACAGAAAAATAAGTCATATTAGTCTTTATTTGGTGCTCAAAGACTTGAAAGTCTATTTTTTTTAGGCATGGAAACTTGCTGAAAACGAAGAATTAATTAACACGTTACTATTTCCCTTGGGTTTAATTCATGGACAAGAATGGTTGGCTTCTTCATATTTTTGCTGTTTTTTCTTCTCTAGAAAAAACTAAAAAATTTATCCGTGCTTGATGTTTACACCAATCTAAAAGATGCATAACACATCTTTATATAAATTTTTATCACTACTTAGTTAGTTTTATAACGTAACTATGGTAAATTAGTGTGAAAACACATAGTGCGCGTGTAAATCACATTCTGTACCATGAACCGTTCGTATTAAACTCAGCATAACTTATGTAGACCTTACGGTAGATGACCAAAAGCCGTAAATAAGAGTATTTAAGACAAATTTTCTTACAATAGGCAAATCCCTACATAACAATTCTCATATTGTTATTCACTGTATAGTTATCCACACATGGTTATTCATGACACGATGCAACAACATGCCTCTGGAGAGGGTAGAGTGTATGCAGTCCTTGATGCACAAGGATATCTACATTGTTATTCATCACATTGACGATCCTTGTATTATAAGTCGTAGACAACAAAACTGTTAACTGTCAAACCACAAGACCCCTAAATAGTTGTAGAATTGTCTTCAGATGATCATAATAGCTTAATAGATGAACTGCATAACACAGTGACAATTTACTTTTCTGCTGCATGACGAAAAATAGAATTTGTGCTGATATTCTAACGATTGCATTCAGTACCCAACAGTGAAGCTTTAACAGCACCAGTCGATTCAAAAAATAAAACCATCTTTCTTTGGTGTATATCTCTATAAGCCGCTTTCCCATCGCTTCAGCTTTCTTGAACACCTCATCATCACAAGTATATGCCTCAGGTTCAAGCACCAATAACTTGCAAAAGATGAAAATGAAATATAAACACCTAACTCTCAAAAGAAACAATTATAGCAACACAATGTGAATAAACTCCAAAAAAAACTACACAGAAATATACGATAAACCTATAAAAGGGAAAAAGAAGAACAAATTGAACTCATTGGATATGTCTCGGAGTTTCTTCCCTCATTGAGTAAGTGCAGAATGAACTAATTCTGTAATTTTACCATTCTTGTTGGATAGAAAAACAACAATATTGCACAGTGTAATCTCAAGAGTGGAGTCTGGGGAGGGTAGGATGTACGCATACCTTACCCCGATCTTTTGGATCGAGAGGTTGTTCTCAATAGATCCTCAGCTCAAAGAAAGTAATCAAAGCAGGATTAAAGGATGGCAAAATAGCAAGATAAACAAAACAAATGAAGCGACAGTAGAAGTAAGAAATGAAGAATAAAATAATACACGAATACTAAATAATACTACTAAATAAGGAGAAGATGAGTAGAGGAGACTAGCACCCTGCCTCTCCCACCTAAAAGTACAATAATACTCGGCTACCCATTACCCTTCTACCCTAACTCTCGACTTTCATACCTTCTTATCTACGGTTATATTCTCAGAAAACTGAAGATGAGTCATGTCCTCAGTAAGCTGAAGGTGAGAATCATGTCTTTTCTAATCACCTCCCCCAGTTCTTTTTGAGTACGGCACCAAATAGGCAACAAAATAATTGAAAATTTTCGAATCGCACACTAAAACTTGACATTAACCAAATGGAACACTTCATTGAACATGGAACCTCAACTATTCTTAGTAGTAATTGTTCTTGGAAACTTCAAATACCTCAATTATAGAGAGATAACACATAAATAGAATAAATATTAAATAAAGAGAGATTATATCATAAAACATAAACCAAGATAAAATAATCAAAATCCCTCCTAATAAATATTTTTTAAAGAAATGTGTAAGAGAAAAACATGAAAGATATTCTCCAACATTTTTTTAAGAAATGTGTTAGAGAAAAACATGAAATTTTTTTTTTAACCTTTTTCCTCAAAAAATTTGATTCAACAAGATTCAGGTTTCAAGATAAAAGACATTATTTCAAAAATCTCTCAAACTTAAAAAAATTTATTGGAAACTCGTTGGCAGACCAACGAGATACATATATGTTTTTAATTTTAAAATCAAGTTAAAAAATTGAATCTCGTTGGTCTGCCAACGAGGTAAGACTAGTTTTTTTTTAGAAAAACGTATAGGACTACCTCGTTCCATGTTCAACGAAGTATCCATTTGGTTAACATCAAGTTTTAGTGTGCAATTTGGAAATTTTCAATTATTTTGTTGCCTATTTGGTGCCGGACTCGTTCTTTTTCGGTCTACTTCTATCTCTACTAAAGCCTGCTATAGCCAACCTCTCAGACCTCCTCAAAAAAACAATTTAAAAAATGTTTGTGACTTGTAGCACAAAATGGAATTCGGTGCCTTCTTTTAGTACTACAATCTCCATATAAACCTCTGTTCCAAAAGGCTAGCATCCCCATATTCCAGGAAGGCATTGTTTAGGATTCAAAAAGCTCCAAATCTTGTTTTGGCATTTGATTCTCTCGGAGCCTCCAAATCTTGTTTTTATTAGCCAAAACATCCTTGTATTACATTCTTCAGATCTTATATATTTAACGAAGTTATAGTTGACCAATAGATACAAACACAACAGGACACAATTAAATGAGTATTTTCTTTTTACTTTTCTTTTTACTAGTAACTCAATGTGCCTTTTCCTAATAAGCACAGAGAATGTCAGCTAATGAGAACATGCCATATGCTCTTAGACCCAATTCACGAGTTTTCAAAAAAGATGATGCTTCACGTGAAAAGTTTTGCTTAGTCGCTGCTACCAAATATCCAGAAATTTAGTTTTAATCCAACAGCATTGTTACCCCTTAATAGGAGCCACAACAGAGTTCATCTTATTGGCAAGCAAGAACTTTAGAAAGCCAATATTAACCCAACACCAACCAACCAACAACAATCAAATCAAATTTTCAGGATAGGATCAAAGGACGGGATATGAGATATGACTACTTAGGTCAATATTTTCTGATTGGAATAAGGTACTGAAACCTACAAGTCATGGTCAAAGATTTCTAGAAAGCACAAAGGGAAAATAAAGGAACTAAAAGGATCACTATGTACATTA
This sequence comes from Datura stramonium, assembly GCA_018107945.1. NCBI lineage: Eukaryota > Viridiplantae > Streptophyta > Magnoliopsida > Solanales > Solanaceae > Datura > Datura stramonium. Next base: position 154,377 of record JACEIK010000213.1, on the reverse strand, counting down.
GTAACGGCCACAGATACCAATCAGAAGAAATAGTAAACCAACTGGTAATATGAGCAGCCCATGCTCCACAGTTATTTATTACCACCTTATGAGGAGCTTACTCACAGTTTATACACAAAAGCAATCAAGGACGGCTATATCAGCTCTATCCTACCCATCTTTTTTCTGTTCATCTAAAAAGGTGCCAAATTTCCTAAAGAGGGGAATTTTTTTCTGCACTTGCCAATACCTTATCAAGATCATATTCCCCAGAAAAAAATGTAGGTTAATTTGAATTTAACAAAAATTTTCTTTATAACAATGTTTTAGTAGCTCCCATTAATAGATAAATAAACCTAAATCTTACCTTATCCAGCCGTTCACTACTGCATAGAGTAATTCTAGGAAAGGTATGGGAGATTGCCAACTATCATGCATTTCCTAGTTTCCTGGTCAAGTGACAATTTTGTATATATACAAAGAACGGCAGACTCTGAGCATGATAAAAGTTCTCAATATAAGTCTCAGGTTAACTAGGACAGAGGGAGTGTTTCCTTCATGTTCCTCATCAAATAAAGCATGATAGTGTTCACCGGAGGAAAAAGTTTAGACATGGTAGTATAGCATTTCATAGTTGAAGTATGAAGTTCAACCAACCTGATTCTTCTCAGGGTCAATGCCAGAGACTTTCTCAGAACTACTTTTTACCAATTATCTTTGGAGATCAAGGTCCCCATCATGCCCTCATTGATGTAGATCTCTGGTTCATGCATGGAAGTCACAGTAGTTGCAGGAGACCATTTCACATGATGTTTGCCAATTCCTTTCCATGCTATTGCTCTTAACCTTAACTACTGACCACGTCGTAGCTTCACAATTATGATTCCCCTGCATCAAATAAAGCAAGATGGTAAAGATCATGTCTGGATAGTCAGCACGTATAAGCCAAGAATCTACAACACAAATCTCCGAAACAAGCATATTAGAAGGAATATTGCTTTACTCATACTGTGACAAAAAAAAAAGTTTTGTATAAACAAGGATCCTTCTTTAAACATTACTCTCTAACACCTTCAAAACAATTCGCCTTTTGAGAAAAGAACCCCTATTTACTACGTTCGTTAGGAGCTTGATTTATATCTAATCACTTATTTCTTGAAAGGCACAGATGATAATTCAACCGATTTATACGATATTCTACTGCACCCTCATAGAATGACATATCAAAGTCACCTTAATGTGCACTCTGCAAGTGCAGAAAACAGATTCACCAATTAGAAACCAGGATCAAGTTCGCCCTTTTAATCCTACAGCCAAACTGGTCTGCACAAAATTCTCAATAACACTTAGATTGTTTTGCAATCTCTATCAAAAAGATGTCATAATAAGGACTATCCCACAGCAAAATAATGGAATTCCTAGTTCAAAGCTATAGAGAAAAAGTACCAGATATTCAAAGACACTCAAAGAAATCAACAAATCACTCATTCCAAATCCAAAAATGGCAACTTTCCTACTCCTCTGCCCCAGCCTAACTACTATAATTTTTCACCTTAGAATTGTTCAAAATGTACTACATCATATGCAACCAAAGCTTTATTTGAAATCATCTCAACCATACTTTAACAAGTACCTTGTATCAATAAAGGTAAAACACCTCTCTACAACTAGTTCAGGTTAAAAACAATTTAGGAGAGAGTATTTTATTAAGTGCATGACGCCTACGGGCACAGATATTTGTGAAGAAGACGAAACAACACAAACAAATGGTGAAATGACTTTCGTCACTTATTGGAAGAAGTTATTTCCATACTCAAAAGATTTATCCAAACACTCTTAGTTTGCTAATAATATTATTAACTTTTAATAAATATCTTTTCAAAAAATATTCTATAGTCACCATCCAAACATCGGAAAACATTACAAAAAGTTATATTCCATGAAAAAAAGACCTTTGCCATGCCAAACACAGTTTAATCTAAATGCATATGTTGTTTAGGAGGTATGGATGAGCTAGGTGGGGTTAAATTTAAGGATAATTGGAAACTACTTGTTAGATGGTTAGGAAATTATTTTTCTCCTTTCCAACCAAACATTTGGAAAATTTACCTACTCTCTCTCTCTCTCTTTTTTTTTTTTTTGATGAAGTAAAATTTACCTACTCTCTCACTAAACACTTCTTATAATGCGTCCCTTATTCAGTAACTAAACCATCAATTATACTAGTTCTTGAATGAGTGAGAACATATTTTCATTACTGCAATCACATATTGCTCAGTATTCAAATATTAAGAACTAAGAACATACTCTGACAAAAATAATGGTTTAAATTCAACAAGGACATGTTGAATATCTCATATTACATAGTGCAGATTCAGAGATGGGGCCTTGTTGCACACTACTGCATAGTAGAGAATCTAGAAAACCTACGTTAAATTATTCCTCTAGTATACTAAGGCAACCTTGACAACATCAGAACAAGTTGAAAAGGGAGTTTCAGCACTAGAACCTCTTTTCTTGTCCTAAGTAGACTCTAATTTCTAGAATGGTAGATCTCTCTTCAATTTCTGAAATGGTAGATTTTTCTTCAATTTCTGTCGTCCGGTTACTGGATTGAGGATTGGTTACTTCCTGGTTTTTCACAAACAGACGCCCCAGCATTGCTCTTTTCTAACAGTTCTGATACTCTTTCGGCAAGACTACACTTCGCTGCAGGGGAAACTCCATGCTTGCCAATTATGGATTCCAGCAGTGCTTCTGACAATTGTTTGTTCTCTATAACAGTATTCCCAGTGCCAGTTACTGAATCATCTTTAGAGAAGCTAATCTGGACACGGACAAAGAAATATTGAAGGAACATCAATGAGCTTACACATAAATACAATCTATTTTTTTGGTGCATAAATATTGTCCGAAGGGTCTTAACCTATGATGCAACTTGCAAGTGCCTAATTTTTTGTTATCATTCAATATAGTTGATTATACATACCGTCAATGACCCAAGCGGTGAATGAGTAAAAAGGATGGAGGCACCAGGTGGGAAGGTTTCACTCTGGAAAACATTGAGGAACTTTTCAATGGCCTCACTCTCTACATCCCTGTAGGTTCCTATTGCTTTCCAATGGGCAACACAATTTTCTGCCACCTTCTCAGAGTATTGCTTACCCGTCAAGGGCAAGATCATAGTCACTCGAGTGAATTTCTCAAAGGGACCTACCAGAGGGGAAGGATGAAAACATCCACACATAAGATTTAAGTATAGCCTGCTCTGGAGGAAGATATTTGACACGTAGAACGCATTTCAAAATACCTCCTTCAGATCTCTGAAATTTTATTAACAGCAAAGCATGAGGACCATCCTAAGAAGGTAACTTCTTACAGACACGTGTAACCAAGACATATGAGTCAGAGACCCATAGCAACCCAGGTAAATTCAACAAAGAAATATCAGCAAGTACAACAAAAATAGAAGAGGGTCCGTTGTTTCAGTGTAGTGGAAACTGATGTTTCTAGCTACAAATAAAAGAACTCTAAACTGCTAAAATATAATTGTGAAAAACTGTATCCATGATGATAGTTAGAGGGGATACTTTTAGTCTACTGCAATTTTTAACATGCAAACTGATGCGAGTAAGTTTTCTATCAGAACTGAAGACTCATAAAGAGATATTATGGCCTCAACATCATATTTAACTCTATTCAACTTATAAGTCATCTATGTAAAAGAAATTAATTAAGCTAACTATTTTATAGTTACTAACAAATAAAACCATTCTCAAAAGAGAAGTTTCTACCAAGCAACACATCAGGTAGGAGTGTCAAATGAGTGGGTTACATTAAATTTATGCACGTCAATGATTTGAACAATAAATAGGTCAACGATCAATTTCCCAAAGTTCCCTTTCGCTAGCTCAAGAAATGAGGATTGCCCTAGCCATATAAAGACACCATCCATGCCTTTTACCCTCGATGTGGGACTCTTCCCACCCCCCTCTCGTGCAAGGCTGAACATCTGGAGCATGAACAATTTTATCATAGGGGCCCAACATCATGATATGGAAAGATGGGTCATGTTCTGATACCATATTAAGAAAATAAATCTTGGGTCTAACTCAACCCCAAAAGTTAGTTCAAGAGATTAGTATTGCCCAAGCCATATAAAGACACCACCCATCCCATTACCCTCGATGTGGGACTCTTCTCAAGATCAATTTTAGGTTAATTCGAAATCATAACCCAAAACTATCTTTTCATATATTTGTTCCATTTTTATAATTTGTCCAAAGATTTCTCTTTCTTAGAGAGAAAGAGTGTGTGTGTGTGTGTGTGAATGTATAAAGAAAGGAAAATACATAATATATCAAATGATAAAATTGTTTTTTATGTTTTGAAAAACTACTTTTATGTATCAATTTAAGTTATACCTATTTCTATGTTTTCACAAAGTTTTCTATTCATCCAGATGGATTTGATCAATTTTAAGGTAAACAAGAAATCATAACGCAACTCAGTAAACTCAAAACTAAATCATAACCCAACTCAGTAAACTCAAAACTATTCTTTCATATGTTTGTTCCATTTCTTATAACTTGTTTAACTTAATCACTAAAACCAAAATTTTCTTTTCTTATAGAGAGAACAAGTTTGTGAAAGTATACAAAGAGGAAAATACATCAAATATCAAACAATAAAATCATTTTGAGTGTTTCGGCAAAGTTTTCTCCTAGGCCTATTTGGGCTACCTAAGTGTAGCTCAAACACAAGGGCGGATGTAGAGTTCAACTTACAAGTTCATTTGAACGTTGTAGCTTTGGCTTGAACCTTCTATACGTGTTAAAAGTTTCATTAAATAAGTATAATAACTGATTTGGAACTCAATAAATCAAATGAGTTATACTAGAATTCCTAACTCGAACTCCTCCCAAATTGACCCATAAATGTATAGTCTTAGCTCATCCTGCAAAAATCTAATGGAATTGGGTGATTACAGTTTACCTGTAATAATATCCCTGAAGAATTCCACTGAATGGGTCAACTCATCGGAGCTTTTCCCTTTCCATTTAGTTGCAAGAAATGAAACAGCACTCTCTTCAAAGTACACCCCGATGGCAGTGAACTTCACAAATTTTCCTTCAATCTCCAATCCTCTATGCCCTGCAACATACATTAAATTAAAGTCATTAGACCCATAGATTATACAACAACAACAACAACAACAATAACTACACCTCAGTCCCAAACAAGTTTGGATTTTGTACTATGATGATCATGAATTAACAAGTTTTACACTTACTACAAGCGTACCACAACCCTCCTCCCTTGTCCAAGTTGTTAGGATCAAGCACTTACCAGCTATGTTCAATCATGAATCCGACCTGGGCCCCCCAGCCTCCTCGTGGGCCTTGCCATACGCAGGATGTTGGCGTTACCCAAAAAACCCCTTCCCAACACTTGCCTCATGCAGGATTACCATGACGTTGGCTCTGATACCACTTGTTAGTATCAAGCGCTTACCATCATTTCCAAAAGCTATAACTGATAGCAAGCGCAATTTTATTTCTTAACTAAATCCACCAAGCAAGCGTCATGTTCGATCATGACTCCGATCCGGATCCCCAGCCCCCTCGTGGGCCTTGCCATAGGCAGGATGCTAGCGTCATTTGAAAATTACACTGTTTACCTAGGTTAAAATTTCAATTTTATGTATAAATACCATGTGTTAGACTTCCCTTATTTTTTTTATTTTTTTATTTTTATGTGTGTCTACCTTTTTATATTTCTGACACCCCTCAATATTATTCATTCCTGGCTATGCCACACAGGGACGGAAATGTAAGCAAGCTCTCAGAGGCGCAGTTATTAGACCTATAGATTATACTAACAACAACTATACCACAGTCCCAAACAAATTGGTTCTGTATTACTAAGATTCATCACGAATTGACAAGTTTTTACCCTGACTGTCAGCCTACCAAAATCCTTCCCCTTATTCAGACTCAGGACCGACAATGTAAGCAAGCTCAAACATGCAGAGTAAAATTATGGAAAAAGAAAATTAACAAACCAAAAAGATTTTTTTTTCAAAAATTGTGCAAAAATTTTACAAAACCTGCGCCAGCAAGGAACAAGGTATTGTTGGAACCAGGAGGCTTCACCACTGTTGGTGGGAACACGTAATTATCAACTTGCAATTGAGAAACGGACGCCATTTGATCGATCTACTTTACTGTAATTTCAATTTTCACATAACAGTTTCCAGGAAAATGTTTAAATAGAGGAAGAGACAGTGGTTTAACCGTAATAAATGAGTGGATTCAAGGGTAGAATTGACCGACAATAATTTGGGGGGTTAGGTACAGCTTGCGGCTCACAGCTAACTTTATAAAGGATTTACCCAACTTTCCTTGCTTACTATNACTGTAGACGGCATCGGCTGACGCTGAGCAGCCATCATCTGTGCCAACATGACTACCGCACTCCTGACCTCCTGGTTGGAAGGTATCGGTATAGGGACTGTTGGAGGTGGTGTCGCACCAAGTGGCTCCTGATGTGGTGGAGACTACTGAGAAGGTTGGCATGATACCTTTGTATTTCCCTCCGATTGGGTTGTTTCTAAACGAGGGTGAGGCATCCTGGTGGTGCCTTCCGCTGCTGCAATATCCAAGCTCCAGCCTATGATAGGATGTCGCTGGTCTGAAATTATCTGTAACCAAAGAATATAGTAAGCTCTAGGGACTCAACCCCATACTGTACCGCTCTACAGCACGACTGAATAAGAATAAAAAGCAACCATCCTATCATGCCTTGCAGCCTCTTCCCTATAGTATGTGGTGCACAACACATCCATAGGCAAGACTCTACTTAGCATGGCTTGCAGACTCCCTGGGATTCGAACTGCTCTGATACCAAGTTTGTCACGCCCCGCCTTGGGGGCATGACTGGCACCTGGTGCCATACTAGGACCTGAACTGCTAGACTGTTGAGCCTAAGCACTTCTGCTTCCTGGCCGACTCTAACTCTTGATTCAAGAAAATGACGGGCTATATAACAGCTATAAATACAGCCTCTAGCCGACTAGGCCTATAGCCACCTGTAAACAAACCATAGCTAACCAGAATAATAGTAGTATGAAGGAACCTATGCGGGCCGACAAGGCCACCATGCCGTCTAGTTACCTCTAAATCAAGAAAACAGGTGCTAAACAGCTACGTGACCGACAAGGTCACCACTACGAACTGAACGAGGCCTCACACGACCGTCATAACAACTAATACATACACATGGCCTCACACGACCGGTACAGCTAACCACAGGGAACATGCAATCTGCAAGCCTCTAAGAATACTGATAATATGGTCGGGACAGGGCCCTGGCCTACCCATACTATACAACAAAAGAAAAAGGATAAAGCTCTAGCTATCTAGCTCCGGATGAATGGAGCTGATGAATCTGAGATGTTACACCCCATAAATTCTCGACATGTAGATGGCCTATTCGCATGTTGGTTAAAAGTTTGAGAATTTCATACATGCTAGAAAAAGGCCCGGGGGAAGACTGGATGAACATCACATCGAACCATCACGGGAGGAGCCGGGGCAGAACCCCTCCGCGATGGCGCCGGGCCACGGAGGCCCTGTCCAGGCCCAAGTATATAAACCCCTCACTTCGGTTTTTATTTCATTTTCCTACTTTAAATTTCCAGAAAACAACTTGAGACAGAGAGGAACGAGGATTTATGATAAATATTAATCCGATTACGCCGTCAAACGCGGTCCAAACACAAATTAATCCTAGATACTGGAGTATAAAGCTGCAGAGAGCATTCCTGCGGAGTTAGTTTTGTGAAATTTGGCCGGCGAATCGTCGTCCTACCGAGCCAAGGTAAGTGAAATTTCTCCAAATTAGTGTCAA
>JACEIK010000213.1:5308-27261 GCA_018107945.1 Datura stramonium | reverse complement strand
ATAATCTTCTATAACTAGTTAAATTTTCTATAAAGTAAGAAATAAAGCTTCTACGAAAGCTTCCCGTCGGCTTTCCCCTCATCACTTTTGGCGAAGTTGTGATCGAGTTCATAAGCAAGTGAATAAACGAGTCATATCCCTAAAAGAAAATGACCTCTTTGTTTTCTTTTCTTACCTCCCCCTATCCCTTCAAAGCCCTTGTAGTATAGATTGTGCTGTTAAATTGTTGGTTTTTATGATGTTAACCCTATACAGGGACCAGATCCCTTGTGCCGCAGTTGACACTAATTTGAACTGGGCGGAAAACTTTTTGTTACAGCTGTAAAAGGTGCTTTATGGCAGAAGGTTGGTGAGGGCAGCAGGGCCAGCAGTGCAGTGGAGCAGTGTACTCGACTAATGGAATAGTTTTCTTGTTTGTGTGTCCAAAAACTTGTCCTTGACATCTTGCAAAATAACATAAGTAGACACACAACACATATTCCTCTCTCATTCAGAAAAATACACCTTTGTACCTAGCATATTCTCCTCTCTGAAAAGGCAGCCATTGTTCCTCATTTGAAGGTGAAGATTGAAGTTAATGTGCTCAAGATTTGAGGCTGTCATTAGAGTGTAAGGAGTGTGTTGTAATAGATAGAAAAACATGTAATTTGTACAAGCTTGTTTTTCTTATTTTCAAAGGTTTATCTTCTTGTTTTCGTCGGCTAGAGTTAGTTGACATTTCGTCTAGAGTTAGCGTTGTATTTCCAGTTGAGTTTAGCTGGTATAGATGACAATGAAGTCATTGTTTGAAGTCTTGTAATGGAGGTGTTACAAGTGGGAGATTAGGAGGTTAATCTCTTAGTTTTATACTAGAGTCTGTAATCTTGTTGCTCAGATCTAGTAGAGTGGTTTGAGAAATCCTACGAGGTAGGTCGTGGTTTTTTACTTCCCTTGAGCAAGGAGGTTTTCCACGTAAATATCGTGTGTCACATTCCTTACTGCCTTATTTACGTGTGTGTGTGAATCAGTTCTGTGCTACCTGATAGAAGGACCTGGTCCTGAGTACGGTGGTCGACCCATATAACTTAACATTTGGTATCAGAGAAGGTTCTTTCTAAAAGGTTAACACCTAGAAAGACTCCTGTAAAATATGGCAGCACCACCGAATCTTGAAGAGGGACAGTCTACTACTAGACCCCCTAGGTTTAATGGACAATACTACGGATGGTGGAAGACTAGAATGCATGATTTCATCATGCCTGAGGATAGTGAGCTATGGGATGTTGTGTTAGATGGTCCTTACGTCCCCATGAAGACAGTAAAAGAAGGAGAGACAACCATATCCGTTCCCAAAACAAGGAAAGAGTTCAATGACAATGATAGCAAACTCATTGAGAAGAACTACAAAGCCAAGAATCTCCTTGTTTGTGGCATAGTTCCGGACGAATACAATCGAATCTCAGCTTGTGATACAGCCAAGGAGATTTGGGACTGTCTCAGAACGGCTTATGAAGGGACCAGCCAAGTCAAATAGTCTAAAGTGGATATGCTTACCACTCAGTATGAAATGTTCTCAATGAAAGAGGGAGAATCCATTCAAGAGATGCACACTATACTTACATCCATTACCAATGAGCTCTACTGTCTGGAAGAAGTGATAAACCAAACAGGTTGGTTAGGAAGATTCGAAGTGTTCTTCCCAAGTCTTGGGAAAGTAAAGTTGATGCCATTATGGAAGCCAGGAATCTAGACATTCTTACAATGGATGAACTCATAGGAAATCTGAAAACCTATGAGCTCAAGAGGCAGCAGGATCAAAATAGAGGCGAGCAGAAGAAGGACAAAGGCTTAGCTCTCAAAGGAGCTCAAGTAAGCTCCAGTGAAGACGATGAAGACATGGCCTATTTGACAAGGAGATTTCAAAAGATGATTAGGCGCAGTGGCAGCTTTCCTAAGAGGTCAAGTTCAAATAGGGGACCTGGTTCCAATGATCTCTGCCACAAATGTGGGAAACTAGGTCACTTTATCAAAGATTGTCCTATGCATAAAGTCGACTACAAGGAGTACCTAAGAACCAGTGTTGATAAAGCCCGAAAGAAGGACCGGGTCCCAGATAAATTCAGGAGGAGAGCTGCAACTGACAAGCTAGTCAAGAAGGCTCTAGATGCATGGGGAAATTCATCAAATGAATCAGACAATGATGAAGCTGGGGAGGATGCCTCAATGATGGCTGTGGAGGATGATGATTCACCCTTCAACATGATGTTTGCCTTCATGGCAAATTTGGATGCTGATGAAGAAGAAGAGGTAACCTTTCATGACATTAAAAAGAATTTAAAGGTTTATAATGTGAAAGAGATGAGATCTTTGGCTTGTGTATTAATTGATTCATTCTATGATCTCACTAAGGAAAAGGAAGGTTTGAACCAGTGTATTGATGAACTTGAGTCAGAAAATGGAGTCTTGATCACTAATCTAGCAGAATCACTAATCTGTGCGTAACTAGGAAGAAAAGTGTCAAGAGTTAGTAAATGAACAGAATATCATCATTGAAAAGGGGAGCCAAAGTGATATAAAACTCTCAAAGTAAATTGGAAGTAGAATTAAAGAAGTCCCAAGATGAGCCTTACCTTTATAATGAAAAGAAATTCTGAACTTGAGAAAGATGGATTCAACTTAAGGCTGATCTTGAGAAGTCTCTTAAGTGGAATGCCTCTCACAAGATCTTGAGAAATTGATCAAAATCCAACATCAAGGAATTGGGTATAAAAATCTTTCCTCCATACGATCCTCACAGTAAATACATGCACTAACCCTGATAATCTATTGTGCACACATCAGAAGAAATGGTCACCTCAAACCTAACCGTGTTTCTAGACAAGTCAGCTTCTAAGGAAGATCTGTAATAGCTTAAGAAAACCTCAACATCAGGTACCTAGTCCTACAATGCAATCAGGCCAACTGAATGGTCTAAAAGAAATCTGATTTTTCCTCTGTCCATTGGGAACTCAAGCTCAAATGGGTTCCCAGTCTAATTCTGTAATTTATCCGTGCAGGAAGAAGCAGAGAAGGCTGCGCCGAATGGTACATGGATAGTGACTGCTAAAAGCACATGACCGGAGAAATTGAAAATTTTCTCTTACCCAAAGCGTATCAAGGAGGCTCAGTTTCCTTTGGAGATGGCAAGAAAGGAGGGCACATTCTTGGTGTAGGAAAGATTGGGAAGACACTTGATCATGCTATAGAAAATGTCTTCTATGTAAATGGGTTGAAGTACAAGCCTTCGAGTGTTTGGCGATTTGTGAAAAAGGAAATGAGGTCAAAGTTCTCTCAGACCTGTGCACAGTGACAGACCTTCAATCAGGAAGTACTTTGACTGCAAACAGATGCAAGAGCATGTATGTGCTGATCTTGACTCAGCTGCCGAAGATGGCCTTTAATTGTTTAAGCTGCAGGATGATGAAGCAACCCCGTGGCATGCATGTGCATGTGAGCTCTGTTCTTCTCAACAAGTTAGTGCTCCAGAGGGACCTGGTTCGAGGACTTCCAAAAGAAATTTGCACAAAGTCAGATATGTGATGCTTGTGTTCAAGGGAACATACCAGGTCATCATTTGGTAAGGAATAAAAGGAAGTAAGCACCTCTAGACCGAACTACTACACATGGACTTGTGTGGACCCATAAAAAATTGCAAGTCGAGGAAAGAAACTCATCTTTTTGTGATTGTTGATGATTATTCATAGTATACCTGCGCAATGTTTCTTTGCTCTAAGGATGAAACATTCCCTACTCTTGAATCATTTGCAAATCAAATTGTGTGAAGCCGAACCGCAACATTGCGTGGATCGTGTCCGATCATGGGACTGAATTTGAAAATGCAAAATTTGAAGGCCTTTGTGCGTTGCTAAGGGAATCAGTCACAATTTCTCTGTTCTGTGGACTCCACAATAGAATGGAGTGGTTGAAAGGAAGAATCGAACTCTTGCTGATATTGCTAGAACTTTTCTTATAGATGGAGGTGTGGCAATGTCATTTTGGGCAGAAGCAGTCAACACTGCTTGTTGGCAGTGGTCAGCAGGTGTCTAATCTGGCCCCTACTGGGAAAAACCCTATGAGCTGCTAAAAACAAAAGGAAGCCAATGCTGAACTACCTCGCAGTCTTTGGATGCAAATGCTTTGTGCCGAACAATGAAAGACAACCTAGGAAAAATTTGATCCCAAAAGCAAAGGAATTTTCCTGGGTTACTAAATAGCAAGGCATATCGAGTCTACAATAAACGGACTCAGTGCTGAGGAAAGTATCCATGTCATTTTTAAGAATGGGAAGTCAAGAACATGTACAATGAATGAGGATGAACTTGAAGAACTCTGGAGATCCAAAGAGATGCAGTTGATCATGATCTATCTGAAAAGCATGAGCCAACAAAGAAGTCATTGCAGGATGGAGATCAGGTTATTCATGATAGTAGCAGAACACACCAGTGAAGAAGATTCACATGAAGATGGTGCCGAAGGCACCTGCAGAGGGACCAAGTTCAGATGCGTGTGAGTCCTTCGTAAGGGATCTAACTGCACACAAATCCTATCACCCTCTAGACAACTTAATGTTCCACACCCAGGAATGCAGACCAGATCTAAAACTCAAAACACATTTGCTTCATCACCATATCCCATTGAGCCTAAAACATCAAGGAGGCTCAAGGATGTGGAATGGGTCAATGCAGCAGGAGGAGCTACATCAGAAAGAAATAAAGTCTGGCACCTGGGTTCCAAAACCATCTGATAGAACTGTTATTGACTAGGTGGGTCTTCAGATCAGTTAAATAAGGAATTACTATCAAACAAGGCTCGACCGGTTGTTCAAGGTATAACCAGGAGGAATGAATTGATTATGATGAAACCTTCGCTCCTGTAGCAAGAATGGAATCTATTCTCATGCTAATTTCTTTTGCCTCCTTCATGGAGTTCAAGTTGTTTCAAATGGATGTCAAAAGTGCCTTCTTGAATGGGTACTTAAAGGAAGAAGTGTATGAAACAACCCCCCGGGCTTTGGAAGATATTGATCAACCTCACCATGTGTACAAGCTGGACAAGGCACTTTATGGACTAAAGCAGGCTCCTAGAGCTTGGTATGAGACACTGTCCAAATTTCTTCTTGATAATGGATTCAAGAGAGGAAAAATTGGATAACACTCTCTTCTCAAGACAAGAGAAAGAAATCTACTCATTGTTCAGCATATGTTGATGATATCATCTTTGGAGCTACACTCGATTCAATTATGTGAGGATTTTGCAAAGCTTATGGGAAGTGAATTGAGATGAGCATGATGGAGAGCTCAGCCGTTCTTCCTAGGGCTGCAAGTCAAGCAAGACAGTAGCTGGAACCGCAATTTGCCAAGATAAACAATATATCAAGGATCTGTCACAAAATTTCATATGGAAAATGCCAAATCGATTGATATTACCCTATATGGACTGCCTCTAAAGTTGGACAATGATGAACCTGGTCCTCCAGTGAATGAAACCATGTACAGAGGCATCATTGGTTCACTTTACTTGATACCAGCGTGCCAAATATTGTATTTAGTGTGGGGATGTGTGCTCGCTTTCAAGCCTGTCCCAAGGAATCTCATTTGAAGGCTGCTAAGAGAATTATTAGGTATCTAAAGGGAACCAGTGATCTAGTTCTCTTCTACCCATGTGGAGGTTCATTTGAACTTATCGCTAACGCTGACTATGCCGGTACCGTTGATAGAAAGCACTCCGAAATGGCTCATTTCTTGGGTTCCTCACTGGTTTCTTGGGGATCTAGGAAGAAATTCAGTAACTCTCTACAACTGAAGAATGTAGCTGCTGCTTCGTGTTGTGCTCAGTTGTTATGGATCATACTTAGGATTTTGGAGTCTTAATCCTAATATGTTCCTTGTGTGATAATACTAGCGCTCTAAACATGGCCAAGAATCCTGCAACAATAAGAGAACCAAGCATTACTGGACATCAGGCATCATTTCTTAAGAGGCAATGTTGAGAAAAGACACATTCGTGTGGAGTTTTGTAGAACAGAAGATCAGATTGCAGATATCTTCACCAAAGCCCCGAACAGGACCACTTGAGAAGAACAGATTGAAAAGGACTAATCAAGATGAATTAACAATCCTTCACTAATCAAGATGAATTAATAATCCTTCACTCCCTGAAGCTTTGATTTCACTTAGTTAAGTGATCAGAACGCAGGTATCCATGCTATTTGTAATTGGTGTGTTCACCAGCCTTCATACCCTTGGTGTATACACGCACGGTGGGTGTGAAAAGGACTCAACTTGACAAGACAAAGACTTTGCATATCTGACTAAATATCAAAGGGGGACCAGGTCCTACTAGGTTAGTATTACTCCCTCACTTATGAACAAGATTGTGAGAATAATATGTGAACCGCCAAAACACTTTTCCCGCTTTTTCTCATTCGGCACCCGGTCACCCAGACTTTTCCTCTCACTCAGCCCAACTGTCCCATTGATTAGACACGTCTTCTCTCTCTCTTTAAACTCACTAACCTCCTTTCTCAGCTTCAAAACTCTCCTACCAAAAGGAAGAAACCTGCCTCACTCTCTCTCCATATTCCTCTCATCTTTATCACCAAAACCCTTCCACTCCTTGTAGAATTTCTCACTTCTTCTCTCCACTTCTAACAAAAATGTCTCACTTTTCCTCCCTTTCTAAACAAGCAGAAAACTTGACTACACTCCCTCCGTGCCTGGCCATGGAGACAACTCCCCATCTTCTCCCTTTGAAAACCCTCTTCAACAACTCCATCCTTACCCCCTTCCTCTCCGTTGGCTGACTTCAACATAGCCCTAACAGTGACCTCTGATCCTTCAGGTCCATCGGAGGCCTCCGCTGAGCAAAACCTTGAAAACCCCCTTTCTACCACTCCCTGCCACCGCTCCTTGAAGGTTACTCCTCTAGCTGCTCTTGATACAAGAACTTCCTCTCTAACACCCTTTCCGCAACTGTGGTGGAAAGTTCTACCAAGGGAGACATCCTCCAGGGACCTGGTTCCGCAGTTCATACTCAATCCACACCGCTGTCACCTAGAGAAACCCTTCCTGATAATGTTCCGGAGCAGGTCCTTACATGCTCCTCTCCATCCTCCTCTCCTCCAGTTGTCGCTTTATCCCCAAATGGGATGGCACTTAGGAGCTCCACATAATCTCACATCCATATACCGATGGAGAGAGTGGTGACAGCAAAGACGAACAACCCCTCTCTTGGAAAGTCCGAAAGCTTGCTACAACTCTCCGAGCCAAACTAAGGACCAGGTTCGCTCTTTCATATACCATATCTTCCTCTAGAAAGCTCATGGCTGATGCATTAAAGGAAAGTCACACTCAAACTACCAAAAGGAGAAAGCTGAAACGAAAATGGTCATTGACAGCTGCAGGATATCGGTCCTGATGGTGGCTATGAGGAAGAGGACCAGAGTGAATGACCTACTAGTGAAAGGAGGAAAGCTCAGCGACCGAGTGAAAAGAAAAAGGCAAAAGGAAAACTCTATAGCCCAGCAAGATTAGATTCCCTAGAGTGGTGCTACCAAAGGAAAGGTGTCGTCTTCCCCCAAAAGGAGAAAGCAAAACTACAAGGCAGGATTTTGTGGAGGAATCTTCCTCCTCCTCTCAAGGCGCAGCACCTCGGACAAAAGCGGACCCGGGTACCTCCAAGGTGCGTCCCCAATCAGAGACCCCAGGCCTGACAAGAGAAGAGAGGCAATCATGCCATCCCAAAAGGTGCTGAGGGGTCAGAGTTTTTGATCCGGAGGTTAAGCGATATAGACGGTATACGAGTTGGTAGAGATGGTAACTTCCGCATGAGGCATTTGTTTATTCCTCCTGTCCCTACCCTAAGGAGGCCGAAGTCAGAGAGTTCTATCATGAGCTCACATTTGCTGATAATGGGACCAAGTTGTTGAGTAAGGTGAATGGGGTCACCTTTATGATAAATGAGCAGATTCTCGCCCTCTATTCGCAAGGTCGCTAGAGGGGACTTCAAGTCGGTTGAGAGGATGTGCCTGATGAGACTTCATTTCCGATTTCCAAATTGGAAACATCAAGGTGAGAGGGTGCTGAAGAAACAAATGAAGGGGGGAATACCAAATAGATATTTGAGTTCATTAACAAAGTCCTTCTCCTCTGCGCTAAGAAAAGAACAGCTTGCCGATAGCACACCGTTTTTAATGGAGCTCCTTGGGGCACATTTTCAGCACATAAACTGGGCCAGTGTGATGATTGAGCACATGCACAAAGTTATGAAGGTAAAGGATGGCAAACACGGGCTCAGCGTACGGGTTTCCTATTGAACAAGGTCTTGGACTTCTTCAACATCGAATGTGGTCCGGGGCCAGTTGGCTCGAAGAAGGAAAATGTTCACTCTTTCAACACTAGAGGAATGTGAGTGTGTGTTGAGACGAGGTGGAGTGAAAAGTCAATCTCTGGTTTCTAAGTTAATTGCCTCTCAAGAGAAATCGAATGTGGAGATTGAACGGCTCACGGTCCGCTGTCTTGCTGAGGCCGAAATTGTGCGTCCACACCAGGTAGAGGAACCGGGTACTGTCTCTGCTCAAAGAGGAAAATGAGGCACTAAAGTCGAGGGTCAAAGAACTGACCAAAAAGTTGCTTCATGCTCATGAGACTTTCAATGACCGCATTTAAGCCCTTTTACCTAAGTTGTCTGGACCTTGATGCTCTTCCTTCCTGCCCTTGTCTCCTCTAATTCCAAGCCCTGTTTGTTGTCTCCTCTATCTCCTTGTTTTTGCCATGCTTTGACAATTCATGTTTTATTCTTTTCAATTAATTTTCATTAGTGATGTTGTAATGCTCAATTTTGCCTTAATGAATTTGATTGTTGGATGTTGTCTCTATTGTCTCTCTTGTTGCTTTATTTATCTCCCATTCATGTTAGTGTTGCCCTAGTACAAGTGAGTTATAATATGTCTTTGCTTTTCTTGTCTTGGCTTTCGTGGTTCTTTTATGATGCCAAAGATGATAGCCTTGGGAATTATAAAGAGATGTGGGGAAGGGATTATGGAATCTCTTAGAGGCTTGTTGGTGTGGTGACAGGGGGAATACTGTGTGAAGGCTCGTGGTGTTGAAATACGCAGAGTTGGTTTTCATCATCAAAAAGGGGGAAATTGTTAAATTGTTGGTTTTGATGATGTCAACCCCATACAGGACTGCATCCCCAGCCACAGCTTGACACTAATTTGAACCTGGGCGAGAAACTTTGCTATGCCAAAATGTGTCTTTATGGCAGAAGGGTGAGGCAGCAGGGCAGTGTACTGACCAAATGGAATAGTTTTCTTGTTTGTGTGTCCAAAACTTGTCCTTGGCATCTCTCAAAACAACATGCTGACATGACAACATATACCTCTCCATTCAGAAAATACACCTTGTACTCCAGTATATTCTCCTCTCTGAAAGGCAGCCATTGTTCCTCATCTGAAGGTGAAGATTGAAGTTAATGTGTCACAAGATTTGAGGCTGCCATTAGAGTGTAAGTATTGTAATAGATAGAAACCCTCCCATTATTTGTACAAGCTTCTGTTTTTCTTATTTTTCATAAAGGTTTATTTCTTGTTTTCGTCGGTTAGTTGACACTGCTGGCTAAAGTTAGCCTTGTATTTCCAGTTGAGTTTAGCTGGTATAGATGACAATGAAGTCATTGTTTGAAGTCTTGTAATAGAGGTGTTACAAAGTGGGAGATTATGTTAATCTTCTTAGTTTTATAAGTACTAGAGTCTGTAAATCTTGTTGTTCAGATCTAGTAGAGTGGTTTGAGAAATCCTACGAGGTAGGTCGTGGTTTTTTACTTCCCTTGAGCAAGGAGGTTTTCCACGTAAATATCGTGTGTCACATTCCTTATTGCCTTATTTACTTGTGCGTGTGAGTCAGTTCTGTGCTACCTGATAGAAGGACCTGGTCCTGAATACGGTGGTCGACCCATATAACTTAACATGTGCATTAGCACTTTACTAATAATAATAATAATAAGTATATGCTATAACGTAAAAGCTCTTGATTAAACTCATGTTATTATAATTAGGTAAAAACTAATCCAAAACTGAGAGGAAACTAATTGTCCTAAATAACATGTTGTTAAACATGATCAAGAGCTTAATTAAATATTTCTTCTATTTTAATTTGTTTGTTTGAATTTGACTTGACATAGAGTTTAAGAAAGTAAAGAATACTTTTGAATTTTGTAGTGTCAATTAATTGAAGATATGTAAAATGTAACAAAATGTCTTTTAATTCTATGGACTTAAATGAGTCACGTGAAAAAGTTGAAATTAAAGAAAAATAAATTAAAATGGATGGAGTAATAAGTAGATGCTAATAAAGGGGCTTGCTTACAGCGGCCGAAATGTTTCACAGTTTCATCTACAAATCGTTGGCAGTCTTGGATGTTGGATACATCAGCTCTGATAGATACAACATCTGGAGACCCTATGCTCTTTGCCCTCTCAGCTACTTCCCGAAGCTGCTTCTCTCTTCTCGCCACAATTGCTAATGAAGAACCTCTTCTTGCATATTCATAAGCCAATTCCTATTAAAATCATCAATATAATCAATGTTCTAAAATTTTGATAATGTTCGAATACTTTCTTTGAAACATTCATATTTGTCTACTCATGGGATATAGAATACAACTAGCGTGTTATTACAGTTTATGTACAAGTGACGTAATATTATGATTTTTATCTCATCTTATACTCTCTTGTTTGTTTGGAGTATAAAACATAATTTCTAACCTTTTTTGGAACGTACACTGTGCACACATTGAATACATGAATTGCTTCAATAAATTAACCTTTCTTTTTCTTTTTTCTTTTACTGTGTTTTCTACACTAACCACTTCCATTACATATTACAAATTATCCCACATGTAGTAAAACACCATGCATGTAAAGATTATAATGTCTAACAAACAACAAAAAGAAAGAAAAATGAATGGGACGAGGAAGGAACCTCTCCAATTCCTGATGAAGCGCCAGTGATAAGAACAACTTTTCCTTTCATGTTCTCACTCACCACAAGCATATACAGAAAAAGCACCACCCTAGAGATGCAAAAGAATGGGAAAATGGCAAAAAGTGCGAAAAGAACCAAAGGTGTAATGAGTAGAGTGGTGAGAGTGTGAACAAAATAACTAGAAGCCATAATTGTAAATCTCCTTCCTGTGATGGTGGTAGATAGTTCGTTGAATTGTTAAGAATCTTAAAGGTGGGATGAGATTGCTTTTCTTGGGACACAGCAAAACTCAAAGGGGAACCATATTTATAAACCGCACAATGGATAGCTCGTTTTTTATTATTATTTTTTTTAATTTTTTCTCTTGCTTTTTGGAGTATTCACACCGTGATTGGAACATTCTACTTTGAAGATAAAGTGTTTTCTATCAACAGCGATTTTATATTTAATGTTTGAATTTGAAATCTCTGATTAATGATAAAAAAGTGCTACTACTTATCAGAACCTTTAATTTGATTGTAGTGAAAACTCATAGCGTTTTAAAAAAAAAGTAAAATTATAGAGAAAAATTTTATCTCGTGAATTAACATAATTTAAAGAGTAAAATGAGTTAGAATTAGCTTTAATATTTTGTATCCTTGCTGGTGTTGCATGGAGTGAAATTAGATAGCAGACATGTGGCATCACATGCCATGATCAGACAAGTATTTTGGGATGGCAATGATGAAAGATTTCGGGAGGCTTTCTGCAGGACAACAATGGAGGGGAAGCTATCTCGTGCCAAAATAAGGCTCAGGAAACTGTTGCCCTTAATAACGTGGCATAAAAGACAAACTGAAGATAAAAATCACATAATGTTTAAATATGCGGACGAGCTTGTACGAATCTGAGTCAGACAGATATATTTACCGGCACCTCCCAAACGAATCTGAGTTCGTACATGTGTCACCTTCCATAGTTGTATATGTGGTTACAATATTTTTGGTGGTTACAATTTCTTTCCATTTATACGCATATCATTATTATTATTATCATTATTATCATTATTATT
This sequence comes from Datura stramonium, assembly GCA_018107945.1. NCBI lineage: Eukaryota > Viridiplantae > Streptophyta > Magnoliopsida > Solanales > Solanaceae > Datura > Datura stramonium. The sequence continues at coordinate 15,207 of JACEIK010000213.1, read as the reverse complement.
ATTATCATTATTATTATCATTATTATCATTATCATTATTATTATTATCATTATTATTATTATTATTTCTAGACGCATATCAGTATGTTACTTTTGATTAAGATATTCACTCATTTCCAAAACATAGAAAGAAAAATAACATCTTAGAGATCTTTTAGCGTGTGTGTGGGTAATTAGCGTAATTATTAGGGTATTTCCTCTCATTCAATAAGTGATGCTTTTAGTTTATGCATACTTTTTAGAAAATTACTCATTTTAATAAAGAAAAATATATTTTTACTTACTTATTCTAATAAATATCTTGAAAAATATGTAACTCTTTAATTTTTTTTATTATGTAAAACTTTCTCTATTTAAATAAGGATAAAACTGGAAGAACATCATTAATGTCTTCTTGATTATGTAAAACACAATTTATTTTGAAACAAAATCAAATGGCTAAAACACCCCTTATTATGAAATGGAGGGAGTTGTAATTATGCAGTTTATTAATTAAATAGTATAATAATTATGATGGAGGGAGTTGTAATTATGCAGTTTATTAATTAAATAGTATAATAATTATGATAACTGTTTGTTTGTAAATAATAACAAATTGAAATTACAAGTGCACTTAAGTTGCACAAGTGTAATTGCAGAATAATTAGATTAAAATTTTAAAATAAAATTTAATTATTAAAAATTAATATTTGAAAAATATGTATCTTTATAAGCCAATATTAAATTAGTATACACGCATATTGTCTCGTAAAATATATTAATTAATAAATATATATTTTTAACTAATACTATAAAAATAATCGATATATATCTCAAAATTAATAATAAAATAAATTCACATTTTTAAGAACATCATGGAATGCATATTTGAAAAAAATTAAATATTATAAATTAATGCAATAAATAATATGTGACAAAAATAATTATTAATTCTAATCGAAAATGAATGGCATGCAATGAACTAACAAATCACGCCATCAAGCAAATAAATTAGAACAAGAAATATAACATAAAATTCAAAATTAAGAAAAATAGTTAACATAATACTCTTATTGCAAATTTCAACATAACTTAAACAAATATAATTCAAAAGAATGCATAAGTATATGACGCCATTCCACACAAAACTCTACTTAATTCAAAAAATTAAAATAATAATATAATTAATGTATTTATGTTAAATAAAAATAAAAATAAAAAAAAAATTACGAGTAATTACATGAATTCACAAGAAGTAAAAAGGATGAAAAATGAGGGGACAAAAGAAAGATAAATAATATAAAATATTAAATATTTAGAATTTTAATTTTATGGATTTTTTTTGTATTTTGGAATTTTTTAAAAAAAAAATTTATAATTGCACTATGTAATTACCCAATTTCTACCTTCCTTCTAAAAATTAGGTATAGTTGATTTTATATTAAAAGTTCTATTATTTACTTTTTTAATTATGAAATTAAAAAAACAATAAACTTTAAAAAATGAAAATTAAAAATATGAAATTAAAATTAAAATTTAATTATCAAATACCTTTCCGGGCCCTTAGTGACATTAAATTAAGGGACACAGGCTAAGAGTGACCCATCAATAATCAATGAAAAGACTCAAACACCAAAAACAAAGATACCCAACTTAGTATGTACCTCATGTTTTGAAAGGTGCCGGATACAGAACTGTATCGGGAGGACGCGGCATGCATGAGTTAGAGCTCTTTTGGTGTAGCACGAAAAAAAGGGATTTTTAAATATAAGTGGTTAAAGTATTTTTTAAAGTATTAAAATTTATTTTATAAATAAGCGGTTATTTATTTCGATAAAAGTATTAAACTGAAAAAAATATTTTTAATTTTTTTAATTTTTTTAATTTTTTTAATTTTTTTACATTTTTATTTTTTGTTAAATGATTGAAATGCTCCTAAAATTGTTAACATTATAAAAAGTGAAATGCCATGATATTTTTATTTCTGAAATAATTAAAATTTAAATTAATTTAAAAAATTAAAAAAGGAAATAATGATGTGATTATTTAAAAGTTGAAAATTTTAAAAATATATAATTTGAATAAAATTAGATAAATCTCTCTTACTTTTTATTAAGAGTATAGTTCTATTTTTTATTTTTAAAATCAAATATTAATCATTTAGATGAATTAATACTACCTCGATTTTTTTTCATATTTTTTATTTTTTTTATTTTTTTTATTTTTTTTATTTTTTTTATTTTTTTTATTTTTTTTATTTTTTTTATGTATTTTAATTGTATGTTTTTATTTTAAACTATGAACGAGTGAGGTTATAACAAACATCAATAAATGAGCAAAAAAATAAAAAATTTAAAGAGAGCCATAAATATATTAATATGCAAAAAGTGGAAAATATTCATATAGAACAAACATCAAGCATTACAAATCATTAGCAATCATATCACGAAGTCCCATCCAATAAATATCATTATTTTGTTCTTCCACATTTTCGACATCTATATTGTTAATTAGTTCTTGAACTTGTGCCAACATCAGAACTAGTCGATGGAATATACTCTCATTCTCAGCCATTCGGAATGCATCATCCACATTGCATTTCTTTCTAAAATAATATTTTGAAAGGCTATAGTAGCAAGTACGATGTCTCTTTGAGTGTCAATGTTATAGTAAGGCATGTCTCGCAAAATAGACCACCTTTCTTTCCAAACGTCAAATGTGCATTCTACTATATTTCTACTAGAAGAATGTAAATAGTTAAATTATTCAAATAAGACCTCTGAATTTCAATTGTCATGCTGCACCACCGGCGTAGCTAAAAATTTCATGAATGGTGTTCAAATATTGAATAAGTATTCTTTTTAATGAATGAGTGTCCAAAAATGAAATTAAATTTATCAATAATTAGTAATTTAATTTTTACTTAATGGATACACCAATAATTTTAAAAATTATGTAATATTTAGCTTTAATGAGTTTATATTTAATTCAACATGAGTAACCAAACATAGCAACAAAAAGAATAAAAGAAAAAAAAATGAGAATTCAACCTAAAAAATGGAACTACTCTTCGACTTCTCCAAGCTTTCACCACCCCGATACTGACAACAAGAGTAAAGTGACATGAAAACAAAGAACAAATATAAGATGTGACTTTTATCTCAAGCTTTTTCGCTTTTGGTTTTGGCAATATATAGAGATTTTTTTAGAATTTGCTTATTAACTTTTAACTTTTATTTTTCTTCAGAAATTTTTCTAGTGTGTTTCTAATTAAGGATTACTTTAATATTTTAATAAGTAATTTTGAATCATTTCCAAAACAAATGTTTTAAAAATGCTAAAATGACTTAGTTTGAAAATGCTAAAAATGTGGTGCATCCCGTACAACTAGTGGAAATCGAACCCGGATATGAAGGGGGCTTGACGTTTCTTGAGCGTCGAAACCGCTACACCGTCTAAATTCAATTGTTGAAGGGTGTTCAAAATATAGTATATAATCATATAAAGAAGCATTTTACCTATATACAATGTAATTTTTCGATGAAGGGTGTTCACCTCAATTGGCCAAAGGGTGTAGCCAAAAATTTAGTTAAGGGTGTTCACACTTATAAAGTAAATAATTTTTTTGATAACTCGGATACATCAAAATTTAAAATCAAACTACATAACTTCTTACAAGTTTACTCTGTAATGGTTCTTAAATCATTATCTAAGCACTATATTTGAGATATATTTTTTAAATTTTTATGAAAGATTTTAGTTGAGCAAAGAAAATCACTCAAAGAGGTCTAGTAAAAAATACCAAGCACCATTAAATTTAACAAAGTTAAAAGGTAACAATAATGAATAAAAAAAGAAACAGAGAAAAACGAATCAAGTGACTACTTTCAATAACCTCCAATGAGTGGAGACGATGAGTCAATGATATATTAAATAGATTCTTTGGAGTAATTAAAAAAGTCAAAATGAAATTACTTTAAAAATAAAAATTAGTAAAATTACTCGTGCTTCACAATAATAATTAAAAACATCAATTAAATTTTAAAATATTGCTGTTCAAATTCAAGATATTTTCAACATACATATAAAATTAATAATATTATTAATAATTCAACTTTTAAATAATCACATCATTATTTCCTTTTTTAATTTTTTAAAAAGTTAACAAATTAATTGATGTTTCAATTTTTTTTATATAAAAGATAAAACAAGCTTAAAGAATTTTTTTACTTTATATATATGTTTGAGAGGTTTTAATAATAATTGTTTAATTTAATAATATACTAAATAGAAAGTTTGTTATATATTAAAATTTTTATAAGATATAAATATTTAGACCATTATATTTAAAGTTATAAAAAATATAAGTGAAACATTTTTAATTTAACATTTAGAAAGAATGCTTTTTAAAAAAGGAAATAAAAGAGAGTAATCGCTGCTATTTTAAAGAAATTCAATGTGTCAACAGAAATTCAACGGATTGAACTAGCGATATCACACCCTAACTTAGAGAACTTTTTAAGCCGTTGAGCCACAACAACCAATATGCAAGGGTGTTCAATACTCAAATTATATACCCAAAACATATCCATTTTTTCTTTATTTCTAATATAATTTTTTTCGACAAAGGGTGTCTGACCAACACTGATATAGCCGCAGCTCCGCCAATCGCTGACCACCTTAGTCCACTCGTAGTTCCTGTTCTTTGTTGCGCCACTCTACTCTAAATTCAGCTATGATATTCACACATTTCTCTTATGGAGCCATATATCCATTCATGAATATCCTCCATCTAATAATAGATAATATTTATTTCTCAATGGATGTGAAAGTTGTGCCTTGTCTACGAAGGGCTCCCACCAAATATACGACTATCATGAGCTGCTCCCTTCCCATCCAATTCATGCAAATGGGAAAACATAATTAAATCTACAACGGCAAGAATGTTCCGAGTTGCATAACTTTTACGCCGAACAGGCGCATTTCTTGCCCTTGCGATAATCTAGCTTTACCATGTGTGCCACTAAGTGCTCCAATACAATCCTACAAATTGTCACATTTATTAGTTTAATTTAATAAAATAAAATACATTTTTAAAATGAATTAGTACACAAATCACCCATTTTTTTTTTTTTTTTAGGTCGTAATAAGGCCTGGTCTAAAAAAACAAATAAAAAACAAATCAAAACTGAGCTCAGATCCTTAAAGCAATACAAACAAAGAAATTTATTACACTACTAAATTAATAGTAAAAGGACCTGCATCTTTTGAAACTTATAAAAAAGAAAATAAAACACAATTACTTAATAACATAGCATTTTAACCGGTTACTTTGGAGAAATTTCTTACTTACTTTAAAGAAAGGGAGATATCATTCATTATATGGCTTGTGAGCTCATACACCATCATTATAATTTAGATATGGTCTATCGATATCTCTTGCAATCTTACAAACAACATTTAAAACACTATGAAAGTGTATATGAACTGTCTCTCCTGAATGTTGAAAGATTTCTTGTATGATTTGATTTCCTGCTCCATGTGCACAAGTCACCAATAACATGCCTAACATTTCATGTATAGACATTCTGCATGGGTTTAGTCTATTTTTCACTTAAGTCGTTGGATAGATCAAGGGCACCATCTTCTTCAATCGAAAATTTTCATAACAACAAGTCTTGTTTCCTCGTAGTATCTCTTCAATGAATATATTTCCAGAGCGCCTTGACGTAAGTGACAAGGTTTCTTGCATAAGTATTTTCTATAATACATCAAAATACATTTACCTATTATTCGCTACAAAGCCATCCATTCCATCTCTTCTTGCTCTCTTCAAATTTGTTCTAGTTCTTGATCATCATCTAATAAGTCACTTAAATGAGGAGATACCACCTTGCTAATGCTCCAACTCTCCATTTAATTAAAAATAAAAATGCCTCAAATCAGTAAAGAATCAAAGTTTAGAAATCCCATTATTTCACATTTACCCCTAGAATCAGTAAAGAATGTGTCATTCATCACATTCTTCACAAACTAAATTCCTATATCACAATTTCAATTGAATTGTAATATTATGCATTCTTTTCACATAACAAGAGGGTAAAATTAACACAACATACACATTTTTATTAATTCAACTAAATTTAACAAAAAATTAACCTACAACCACAACGTCTAAACAACAAGCAAAAAATAAAATTTGTGCATACAACCATAATGTTCTAAAACATGAAGTAATAAAATCATTTAACCAGAACAATAAATTCTTCACATTTTTTAAGGTGTAACTGATAGTTGTACTCCAACCAAGACTTCGAGCTTCATCGCAGTCATCTTAAGAAACACTTGACGAACGTCTTTCTTAAGGAACATGTTTATAGTGTAGTTGTAGATCTTTATTGTCTTCAGGATATCGTGAAGATTTGCCAATATGTCCATACACTTATCAATGGCGGATCATCTATTGAAGGAGATGCAACAGCGTTTTTGCTAGACATAGTCATTAAAGAGTGTATTTCTTTCATTGATGCCGCAAATGTATTTTGTCTTACTTTTTTTATCTGATTGCTAGTTCCAATACCATCAATGAAAATTATCTTTTTAGTGACGCCAGGGAAACATAACAGAATCCATATTTTGTATATTATCACTTTCACTTATCATTGGAATTAATAAAGTATTCTTCTCATAACCATCAACATCATTTGTTCTTTCTCTTCGTCGAGATCTACTCTGAATACTAGAAATTTGTTCTTGATTCGTTGCTCGTGCCTTCTCCCATAGCAACAATATAAGAAAATAATGCATCATAGCGAAACCATATGAGAGAAAGATCTTTGTTTCTTAACTTTTTATATTTACATTCTCCTGTAAAAAAAAATTCAAACATACTTTAAGTAAATCAAGAAATTTTAACAATAAAAGAAATAAGAAAAACATAGAAAATAATATGAGAGATGTACCTTAATTTTTTGCTCCCACCAATCATCATCTGCCATAATTATATTTTTCATGGCAACCCATCCTAAACCTCGTCTCCCTCTCATCAACCGCTAAAAAAGGCCAATCACTTTTCATGCTATCTTAATGATTTTTCATTTTTTTAATCATAGTTTTCCCATTTTTCTATTGAACTCATCAACTATATTATTCCATCTATCTCTAGATAAATGAGTTTTGGTCTTATTTTTCTTTCTTAATATCTATTTCACACAACTCTACAAATTTAATATGGATATCATTATTTCACTTAGCACTACTGGTCCCAAATTAGTTTCCTACATGATTAAATATAAATAATCTGAAGAAAGTAAAGCAATACAATTAATCAAACACTTATGAATTTCGACAATAATGATCAACCTAAAAGATATTTACCAAAAGCCCTATTTGGATGGTCAAGTATCGTGATATACTAGCACCCTCTAAAATTTTTCATTAGAATTTCAAGAGAGCTAATATCATATAAGAGAACAAGAATACAATCTCAAGTCCAATAAAATAAAATGGACACTAAAAAAATAAAATCACAGCATTGGCCGGAAAAAAATTACACATTCACCGAAAAAATTACAGATTTGCCGAGAAAATTTACAGATTTGTTTAAAAAAATTTTTTTATTTATTTTATTAAAAAGTTTAAGAAAAAATTACAAATTCGCCGAAAAAATAAAATTACAAATTCAATTAAAGATGGAGATATACAAACTGGAGATATATATTACATATTCACCAGCGCTTAAAGTTTAGTGTCACTGGTTGCGATTCGTCACCAATCTGTGTTTCACCAAAAATGAAAATTAAAGATGAGATATATATATATAATATAATTTTAATGATGAACTTACTACAAGATCAAAAATACCACAAGTTCTCTGAGTAAAATACAAGAAAAAATGATGAAAAAGATGAACAAGAGGAACAATGAAGAAATATGCTGCTGGAGGGTAGAGAATGAGAATAAGAAAAAGAGTTGTAGGATTTTATTTGCTTGAGGGTATTATTGAAATTATGAAAGTATTATGGGGATAAAAGGTAAATAATTTTGTTAAACATAATGAGTTTATAAGCCAAATAATAAAATTTTGACTTTTGACTTTTTAAAGCACTTTTCAACTTTTTTAAATATTTTTGTCCAAACCAAACACCACAAAAATTAATAAATGCTTAAAAGCTGGTTAACTATAGAATTGTGGTCTGCCTCAGAGCGAGAATACACTAGAATATCATCAATAAATACTATATTTAGGAAAATTATTGAATTACTTTTTATATCAATAAAATTACTTAATTTAGAGATTTTTTAAAAATCATTCAATTAAAATAAATTATTTTTTATATCAAGTAAATATGAATCGCACAAATAAATAAAATTAAGAAACTCATTTTCTATACCCTACCCACCCACCTACAAATCAATATGAGTTTCATCTATGTTTATTCTCATAATTTTTTAATTCAATTTCTGAATATCAATTTTTCATTTATTTTTATTCTTGGTTTATGGAACAACAAATTTTGTTTTCATTTAGCTATATAATCAATTAGAAAAAATAAATTTCTGAATCTGAAACTAAAGAAAGACAACGAATTTACTGTTTTTGATTCTTTAAAATAGGTATTTTTTGATAAAAGCAAATCGACAAACTATATTAGAAAATACAAATAATTTTTTCAATCTTTCTAAACTTGTAATGGATTTTATAGAGGGAGAAGTTCTATTAGATATTGGAGAACTGAAAGCCATTGTAAATCTAGATCTTTCAAGTATGATACCAAGTGTTTCTCAAAATATTAATATAATTGAATTTATAGCGAAGTCAACGACATGCAATATAAATTAAATCACAAAATTAATGTATAAAAATTAGCCTGTAAATGGGTTGTTTGATAGAGAAATATACTGCACATTTGCGAGGTCCCCTATTCTGCTAGGTGTATGAGGTAAATTTATACAGAATATATGGTTAAAGCAAGACGATACTACATGAAATCTAAGTACTAGTGATGAGGAAAGTCAAGTTGATCAACCAAACAAAGAGTAGTGAAGTTTCGATAAAATTATATCCAAAATCAAAAGGTCACTCAACTATGACTGATTTTGTATTAAAAATAAATAAAAATTAATATTAATAAATTATATTAAAAGAATTATGAGAATAGACATAGATGAAAACTATTTTGATTTGTGGGTGGGTGATACAAATATAAGAAATGAGTTTTTTAAATTTATTTCTAGAGTCCATGTTTACATGACATAGAAAAAATTATTTTGTCATGTCAATTTTTGTGAAAATAAATTTGGTTGAGTGATTTTGTAAGAGAAATGACCTAAGTTGAGTGATTTTATTGATTAAAAGTATTTAATAATTTTACTACTCCCTCCGTTTCAAAATAAGTGATGCTTTTAGCTTGGGCACACCCCTTAAGAAAACTACTCATTTTAATAAAAAAAGTATACTTTTACCCACTTACTCCTAATATATATCTTGAAAAAAATGTAATTTTTTAATATTTTTTTGATTATGTAAAACTCTCTTTATTTAAATAAGCGCAAAATTGAAAGAATATCATTAATATCTTATTGATTATGTAAAATACCACTTATTTTAAAATAAAATTAAAAGGCTAAAACACTCTTATTCTGAAATGAAGGAAATATATAAATTTTTAAAATTAAGTGACCTTTTAGGATGTTAACTTCACCCTGCATTAAATATAATCTTCAAACATGGGATGCATTAAACATGGTCTTCGAAGAAGGAGCAAGATACATAACTTCTTGAGTCTTATAACTTGTTTCATCAAGTGTTGGAAGGCTAAACATATCTATTTTTTTTAAAATATTTATTTTTAAAAAGTAAAGTATTTTCTTTAAATTTTGAAAAAACAAAAGTGATTCCGCGATATTGACACTCAATTT
>JACEIK010000212.1:418661-515956 GCA_018107945.1 Datura stramonium | reverse complement strand
ATAGAGCTAGCCAGGCACCAGATATGTCTAGGCCCACCAGTTAGCAGTCCAGGTCCTACTAGGGCACCAGGTGCCAGTCATACCCCCCAGGGCGGGGCGTTACAATCAGTTATGATATTATGTTTGCAGCAGGTTTGACGCAATGTTCAATTTTACTTATGATTATCATTTTCAGCTTTGGGTCATTTGAGTATGTTATGATACTCAGTCATGTTTAAATCATGTTTTCAGATAAAAGCATGCAAGCCTTACTCTCAGAATCATATCTTGAATATATTAAATGATATGCATGATTATAGTTTTACTTACTTAGTGATTTTACATATCTTGCATACTCAATATATTGAAGTATTGATCGTATACTCTATGTTTTATTGTTTCATGATACAAGCTCAGATATTCAGGTTTAGTCCCGCTGCTAACCAGATTCTCAGAGTTCTAGCATACTTAGCCGGTTGGTGAGTCCTCATCCTTCGAGGACCTTTTTATCAGCCTGTATTCAGTATCTTCATTTTCAATCTTTAATGAGTTAGTTGGGGTTTTGTCCCATCAATTCGTCAGGTTTTAGAGGCTTATCAGACATAAAATGTATTCATCTTCGGATTAGTATTATGTTTTTCATTGTTTAGATGTTATTGGATTTTCAGACTTTCACTATTTCAAATAGACTTTCCACAATTATTTATGTTGAGTTTAGTTATTATGTTCATGCCATGGATTGATTTGGTCCGTCTTGGAATTCTTTGTCCCGTGTCTCGATCTGGGCCTATGTTCGGGTCATGAAATGAAGTCAACACAATCGACAATGGAGGTAGGGATTCAAGAAACTTACCTTGGAAGAGGAATTCATTGTTCTAGGGGAGAAATTCGCATTCTAAACTTTCTCTTCCTGCTTTTGGAAATAATGGGGTATAACCCTAGAAATCTCACTTAAACATATTTTCTAATTCTTATCGTCTGCTGCAGCGGTCACATTTCCACTGCAGCTAACCCGCTACAGCGGTCAAGAGACCATTACATCCGAGTTGGTGGTTAATCCCCGATCCATTGTGGCAGGACTCCAATCATCACCATGGTGTCACTACAGCGGGAACTATACCGCTGAAGGGGTCCCCCAAAACCAGTAGCTCCCCAAAAATCATTAGTTTTACACTTAGCTTATTTAACATCAATCTTCCTCTGATTTTTGTCTTTTTCGTGAGTGTTAAGTTCGTTCCCCTCGTAATGACATAGGGTCATTAAAGTATTCCAAGCCAAGTTTCTGGAGAACATTCTTTTCTTCATAGAAAGAATTTAGTACAAATGATTCCTCCGGAAGAACTTTTTTAATAAATCTCAATAGTTCATCCATCGATTCGTTGGTCCAATGGTTAAGGCACTTCAAGTGAAGTAGTTTAACTATAAAAGACAACTTCGTCTTTTTTACAACCAAGATAATGTTTTGTCTGAGCATCTTTCAATAATTTGTAGAACTTTCCTGCATGCATAGTTGGCTCTTCTTTTTTCTCTGAAAAATTATTATTATCCTCCAAATTCGTTTGTCCACAAGCATCGTGAATCATTTCAGTAATATCATCCTCTTCATCCCTATCATCATGTACTTCATCACTAACTAACACTTCTCCATGCAACATTAACATTTTCATCTCCAACTAACACTTCTCCATGCAAGTCCCACAATTTATAAGAAACCCAGAAACCCTTCTGCAATAAGTCTTCTCTAACATCAATCCTTAGCTTAATCATGATGTTCATGCACCCTTTACAAGGACAACAAATCATAGTTCTCTCCCTTTGTTGACTAAATGCCCAATTAAGAAAGTTGTCAACTCCAACGATATACCTTTTATCAACTATATTTCTAATATTAAACCAACTTTTATCCACTCCTATTTTAAGAAAAAGTGGTAAAATAATTAAATAAACGTGCAAGGACAAAGATAATTAAGTACAACAAATTATTAGTGAAACGTATATCAAAACAAAGAATCAAACCAAACTAGTGAGATACAAACTAGTCCCTATATACTATATTAGGAGCTAGAAGATTAGTTAGCTAATCTAACCAATTAAGTAAGTTTAGGACCCTAACTACCAAAATTAAGTTAAGTAAGTTTAGGACCCTAACTACCAAAATTAAGTTTCTGGGATTATTAATCTTTCTTTAGTCTAAATAGGCTAATGTTCTTTGCTTGTTAAGACCATCCTTTCACCAACTGAAATTTGTAAACAGTGAATAGAAAGGAATTAGTACAATATGATATTTTACATAAACAAGTACCTCATGTAAAACAATTAAGAAGTTGTATGTAGAGAACTTCACACCCTTCTAAAAATAACACTATGAGACATGACAATATTTCAAAAACTATTGTTGGTACCCTCCTACTAGTAAGAGCCGTAATATTACTTCAGAAGATCTGTCGAACTACATTCATTCTTAACATATATCTTTTGATCTAACTTGTAAATAGTCATTTTGTAAAGAACAAACAACTGCTAAATACAAAAACCAAGAGGCAACATTTAATTTCACAAGATTTTCTAAGACACATACATCAAATTCAACTGAAGTTGCATGTTAATAGAACATACCAAGTTATTTTTTATAGCTTGAAAATCCTAATAGAACATACCAAGTTATTTTTTATAGCTTGAAAATCCTAGAGGACCCTCAGCGACAGTACTTGAAACTAGTGAAAAATCCCAGGGGACCCTCAGGGGAATATTAATAGAACACACCAATGTATTTTAAGAAAAAGTTGTTAAATTAATTAATTGAAAGTCCAAGGACAAAGATAATTAAGTACAAGAAATGACCGGTGAAACATGTACCGGTACAACAAATACAACTAAAATATCAATTGATAGCAAGATAGGTGAGCTACTTTTAAAACATATACTAATCATACATAGCTAAATCATACCACAATCGTACACATCTTCTCTTTGTTTCCCATGCCTCTAGTGAGTTACAGACAGAGTTCGAAAAGGTCAAATCTTTGATGATTCCATCATCTATGATTGAGTTGGGGAACGAACGATCTAATTAAGGAGGTAGCTCCAGGAAGGTAGTTCTTTGACCCAGTTCAGTGAGACCGGGGCCTAGCTCTTTGAAACAGATGTTTAAGGAAGTTTCAAAATGTTTATTCGCCCACTCCTTCACAGAGCGAAAACTACAAAGTGAACCAATAAATAAATAAATAAATAACTTTACAAGTATATAATCAATTGAATTAAGCTTCAAAAGTGAAATAGTCGATCCATATACAGATTGTATATGTGATTCCTAAATATGAAAAAAAAATGTGATTCCTAAATATGAACCAAATGAACTAGCGAAGTTTGAATTGTATCAAGGCAATAACAACAACAAAACACTCATTGTACAGATTATACTTGCATTGAGTTACAGTAAAATAGATTAAAGAATAAAAATAAGTTTCATCATGTTCAAATTTCTCTGTGAAAATATTTGGATTTGGAAAAGGGAGGCTAGGAATTTGGTGGTTACATTGTGGAATCTATGGCTTAGATCTTATGAAAATTGTTGTTGTTTCTGTATTTTGGTTTCACTGTAGTGTTGTTCTAGTTCTAAGTACTGTAATTTCTCATTCCATAAATCAAGGAACATAGTTCACTTTCTATAAATTACAATGATTATCCTCCAACTGACTAGTTATTCCTGTTTTCATTATTGTTTTGTTCACTTTATTTTAGTATGTTTCACAATGATGAAATGCTAAATTTTGAGATAGCTGATTGGTGGATTGACATTCACTTCCTGAGCAGTAACTAAGCTTCATACCTAATGGGGGGTTCAAACCAGAGAGTTGAACTTAGACGAGAGAATGAGGAAGAAGAAGAATATGAGATAGAAAGAGAATTTATAATGTTGTAATATTCAACATTAACTTTAGAATGAGTATAAACTATCATTATATACTGCATTAGGAGTTACAAGATTAGTTAGTTAATCTAACTGATTAACTAAGTTTTGGACCTAACTACATGTACTAAGTTTCTGGATTATTAATCTTATGTTAATTTCAAAAGACTAATGTTCTTTGTTTGTTAAAACCAACCTTTCTACAAGGTTCTTGTTAATTTGAATGGTCAGGATATGTCTAATATGAGTTTTTATATATTTTTGATAGCTAGTTATCTTTATCTGATTGAATACCTTATTAAATATCTCATTCATTAATTCTATTTTTCCCATCACATGCTAGGAGAATTCGAACAAGTATTTGTGGATCAATGAATGTTAAGGTGGAGAACTAAAATGTATCCTCTTGAAGGTATAGGAAAGTAAATATTCACATAAGATTTTAGGGACGAGATATGAAACAAGAAAACTAATATTAGATCTAAAAGTAATGAGAGGAAACGGTTAATTCTACAAGACTAAACACTAAAATATATATGTACAATATTCTATATATACATAGTGCCAATTCATCACACATAACAAAAAACCACTAAAAGATAGGAAGTTAATTCAATCCCAGAAGTACAAAAATAGATTCCCTCAGCAGTTGTAAAGTAAGTCACCAACTGGAACTTGTTAAAGTAAATAGAAAGAAATTAGTACAATATGATATTCTACCTAAACAAATGCCTCAAGTAAAACCATTAAGAAGTCATCAAACTGACCTAAGTTATTGTATATAGAGAGCTTCACACCTCTATAAGAAAAACACTATGACACATGACAATATTCCAAAAACTTTTATTGGTACCCTCTTACTAGTAAGAGCCATAATATTACTTCAAGAAGATCTGCCCAACTACATTCATTTTAATATATATCTTTTGATTGAACGTAGAAAGAGTCATTTTGTGAAGAACAAATCAACTACTAATTACATCAGACCTCCCACCAAAAAGAATGAGAAAGATATAATTTGCAATACAGCTTCGACTCTCACCCTTAGGGATGGAATATGAATTACAAGAAAATCATACCCCTAAAAGACTACAAGTGTTTCTTGCTTGAATTAAGGCAACAATAAAGAAATTTAAGAAACGATACACATAAGAAAATATCTAGAACCGAGAACAGAACAGAAGTATTCCAGCTGGCATCTTCGAAGAATATCTCTAACATTTACAAAAATTCTCTCCTTTTCACCTTTGATCTGAACCGTAGGGAATCAAATTCCAGCTATAGTACATTGAAAGCAGAATCCTTTGGCCCATTGGTTGGAGGTTAGAAGTTGTTATTAAGGATTGGGATATACCCTTCAACTTTGTTTAGTTGAAATACAAGTAGGCATAGCCATGATTGCATGTTTCTCCTGCGACCATAGGAGTATAGGCGTTAAGGTTCATGAGATAGCTTTTGGATGCTTTCGGGAGAGTGGCAAGAAATGGGATAGTAACGTAGCAGCCTTAGGAGGAATTAATCTAGTGTAATCAAGTTTTGAAAACTCTACCTGAGATAAGTGCTGAATTTCCTAGATTTCCATCATTATTTGAAGTACGAACAAAGTTTGGGTCAATTTTCCTCTGAAGTATAGCCGGCGCCCCACTACATCCATAGCACCAAGGACTTGGCCAAGTACCTGCACTTTGGATACCCTGCGGTGCCCGCTCCAATTGTAGCACCGAATGTTAGCCAAATTTTACGAGCTTTAGGACCCCTCTGGTGCCCTACTTCATCCATAGTACCGAGAATATTGGAAAATTTTCCTAAGGCTCCACGCTATCCATCTCGCCAGGTGTTAGTTAAATTCTCATCTTCGAATGAGGGCCTAGCACACCCAATGCCATTCACATCATCGACTTCATTCTGTTTCAACTGAAACACAAGTGTTGGCGCCCCGTCGGCCATAGCCCCAAGCCAATGTTCTTGCACGAACTATTCTTTCTCCATACCTTGGCCATATTCTGGTCCTTTTCTTTGGTTTTCCTGCTTAAAATATCTAAGAAACATTCTCATTAGATCAAAGGCACACAAAAACATGAATTCATACATTTTATATAAGGATTATGAACTCAAAATAATGCTAACCTTATGGGACAAAACATGGCAAATGGGCATAAGAACATTCCCAACATCAGAGTCCAAAAATGATGTCATTTAGGAGCTAGGAGCATAAGAGTTTACCAAAATACCCAAATCAAATAATGCACAGCCAGTAAAAACAATGACCAAAAGTGCGTTTCATTATTTGATAAGACGACCGTATAGAGATTCGTGCAATACCTAGTGCTATTGCTCACTAAACCGCTCATAACATTTTACTCAAGCTGGGTGATGCAAGGTTGGATCGCGATTTTGGAGAGAGACTCAAGGGATTAGGTTTTCTATGGACTACGGCCATCACCTTGTAAAATGGGAGCTATGTTCATTTTATGGTTGATAGCATAGGAAATTTATACAAAATGCAATCGGTAAGAAGGCTCTCAACTCAACTTTTGTGCTAAAGTTCCTTATAACCTTAATTTGAATCCAATGCACTTCTTTCTTAATAATTGATCATAACACCTTTTTTTCCTTAAATTTATTAGGTTCGGGTCTATCCACATACTTAGGGTTTTGAACTTAGCACGAAAGTCGAGAGCGGTATAATATCTTAACTAACAATTGAAATGATAATTCGTGTCATCATATTACGACTTGTAATAGTCTTTATGGATATGTCCTCCCCTAAAAACTTCTCTGTATTTCCGCCATACAATCCTTTAAATCACGGCCCAGATACTACCCGGTACCAGTTGTGGGATCTTGTCATGGTTTCTCATGTTGCCTCTTAATTACCTTTTGGATCTTCTTCAACGACCCCAAAACAACAATATGTACAACTAAATAATGGTAATACAATCTCCAAAATGGGTTCTAGACTATATTTTGGAAGTTCACTGGAATTTATTCCGTGGCCACAACCAGCGGCTCGTTGATTCATGAGACAAGTCATTTTGAGGGTCATCCAATGGCTTTGGACCAATTTTTAACATTTCTACGAATATCAAAACAAATATCAAACTAATGGCCCTTTGGTTCATTGGAAAACTTATTTAGAGTCATTGTTTGATGCGGTATATTTTCCTGCTATTTTCTACTAAGCCTCGGGTGAATTTAAGGAACTTTTGAGATATTACCAAAAGGGACCAAGGGATTCTATTAAAAATTAAGGTCAAAACCCCAATCCAATTTAATTTCACAGGCCTCCCTAGTTCACAGTTATGGACCGGATATTGGATTTATAGTCCGTACATTGCACCAAAAGTTGGAATATTTCTTTGATCGCAGCGATCGTGAGTCACAATGTGGATCATAATTTAGATCTCTTACCATCCATATCTATTCCTGTGGGTGTGAATCTCTAGAATGTCAACCTCTGAACTTTGATTCATGACTTTATTTATGGTCCATATTTTTGTATTTGAGGACCATATCTTCTCCTATATAGATTGAAGTTCAAGTTGCAATCTCTCGAGAATCTGTGATATCTCAAAGTCCCTAAGACAGAACTTGAATTTGAAAGTGATTAGTGAAAATTTGAAAAATTGCCTTTGTGCGTTAAACCTCTGGGCTCATTGCGGTTGGTAGTGATCTGAGATGTAGAGAACCCCGTGGTTGAGGAGCAAGATTTTTTGATTCCCCAAAACCATGAGTCCCCAGTACGAGTTCTAGTATGTGGGTACCGGCCCATGGTCAGAGTCGTAGCTTTCACATAAGTTTGCAAATTGTTGATTGTCTGAAATCATGGTACCTCGTAGGAGGGGAATGATGTGTCATGGTATGCGTCGTGGGGTATTGAGCTAGGAAAAAGGGACTCCTTAGTCACGGTGGAAACCACGAGTTTTGGGTTGGTGAAGTATGACTCGTGGTACAATCCTTAATATGATAGTACGAATCATTGTTTGAGTCATGAGTTGGTATATTGTGTGCCCGGACTTTCGAGCTAAGTTTTGAGACCTTCTAGGTATGTGGATAGGCTCGAGCTAAATGATCTTTTGAAACTATGTGTTTTGTTCCATAGTGTGAAAATTGGGTGAATTACAAATTAATTTCATAAGGAAAAGCCACAGCACAAAGTTGAGTGGAGAGTCTTCTTAGGTGGGTTTTCGTATCACGGTTTTCCTGGGGTAAACTTCCAAGAGACCGCCTTCCTTTTATACGGGTTTTGGGTGATTTAGCATTTCAAATAAAAGCCCCATACTGTATCTTATTTCAACCATCACAAACGTTGCATCAATTGAGTTTGGAGTAGATAGTTACACATGAGTTAAGTAGACGACACGAGACATTATGCAGACAACAAAATGCCAGGTCGTATAATCTAGTAACGACACATGCTTGTTTGTCATAGTAATTTACGTTGCAGGTCTTAATTTGATAGTTTGGGGGCATTTTGGTAAACTCTTGTAGAACATAACTCCCTAAATGACATCGTTTTGGTCTCCCTTTAGGTAGATTGAAGGGTTTGCTGCTTAGCCTAAATCTCACTCCTTCAATCATCGTAGATTAGATTTTCTCTTGAAGCAGCTGAGGGTTCATCACCTCCAACTTCTCAATTCTTCTTGAATCTTCAAGAAAAATTAAGGATCATTAAACTGCCCAGTTATGTAGGGTTATTAATGGGGGAAATCCTTCCACCCTCATGCCCTTTTCAAAATAGAATTCATGATTCTCACCTCCCGTAGCCTTAATTTTTGAATTTTTAGGATCAAGATTATTGAATTCTTTTCATGTTCTTTCATCAAATCGGTTCCTTCAGATTCAACTTGTGTTCCCTTATCAAATCCCATGGAGTCCCGCCCAATTTCCCAAATTTCCATAATTCGAAATCTTCCCAGGGATTTTGGGTTGGGTCATGCAAAGTCCTTCATAATTCTCTTATGGATATAGGCGGGTGATATTGAGCTTCATTCTTTCTATGATTTGGGTTTTGAAATTCATAAAATCCCTCATGAAACTGTGATTGGTATGTTTCCAAGCATGATTGAGCTAAATTCCTTTTAGGAAATTCTATGATTTCCATTATGATTTTGATTCTCCTAATCTCTAATTTGTGGTTTAAGATTTGTCATATGATTTCCTACAAGTAATCTTTATGAATTTATAAATTTCAAGTATGTTGATCTTTTCATGCATGTATATTTATGATCTTCAATGTTTATGATTTGTGGAGCCTACGGGCCATACATTTTCATTAAGCTGAATTTACATATTACTGGCGTATTCATGATTATTATGATTTTAACTAGCCACATGACCTCATGTGCCAGATTTTGCCAAATTGTATGAGCCCCTCATGTGCATGTTTTTGGAGTAGTGTCTAGCACCAGGCGGGGGCAGCGTTCGATAAACTCCAGGGTCTGAACTACATGCCAACATGGGCTTATATCCATGAGACTCTAGTTGGGTCCCATTAGTTATATCACGCCAGTTACGTCCCTTTCCTTGGCAAGCCTGGGATGGCTCTCCTATTTGGGCAGAGATAGTTGGGACATCACATGTAAGCTCTATCATGACGGTGTCGATTAAGAGTCCTCAATTGTTCCTTATGTTTGCCGTAGTCATGATTGGAGCCACTTTGCCTCAAATTATGTTTTACAAGGTTTCTATTATAATTATGATTATGATTAGTTTATGAATTGTTTTGGAAAATCTTGAGCCTACGATATTTGCATTTATTATTATCATTTCATGTTTTTAACTATCCTACTCTTATGAACTCTTAAGTATTTTATTATTCCATTTTATTTATATTGTATACCCAATACATTTTAAAGTACTAACTGCATCTATGCTGTATCATTTCATGATAAAGGTCTGAGAGATTAGATTAGTAGCGCCATTAGTCTTTCGTATCATTTTAGTCTAGCCATTGTTGGTGAGTTCTGTCTTCGAGGACATTCAATTTAGTTTATTATTTTGTTGTTTCGATTCTGAGACTTTTTGATCTTTGTCCCATTTGCTCATGGGTTATGTTAGAGTCTTTTATGAAAATATGTAAGAAGCTCGGCTTGTTAGGTGTTAACTACGGTAGCCAGAATTGTATATTGTGTAGCTTCCTCTTATTCACGTTTAGTTTATTACTTTAAGATTTTATGCTTTTTAGTTTCTATATTCATAGCCATGGGTGGGAACTTAAAGCCATTCATGGTTCTAGATTCCTTCTCCCGATCTAGGGACTCAGTTGGTACTAGTACAAACTTGGTACCAAAGCTAAGGTTCAGTGTGTGGTAGGGTGTCTAAACGCATTGGTAGAGTCTTTTCCATGGGTGTGAAGCGCGCCACACTTTATGACTAGAGGCTACAAACATTTTTAGGAAATTCTCTTCTTTCATGATTCTATCTTGTTCCATAGGTTCAACTCTCTCTATTCCTCTAACTCATATTTATACAGCGTTGATAGAAGTATGTATTCCAGAAGAGCCAACGGAAATGAGCTGTCCCACAAAAAGCTCCCGGTAGGCCCCTTTGTGGGATAGTTGCGATACGGAAACTCAGGGCTGCCTTTAGAACAATGATATGCGTCATGGCCACCCGGCAACCAACAACCAAGCTGGCACACGCTATATACTACGAGGAGAGGGACAACGGTTACTGGGGTTAGGGCTTCCTTTAGCGGGCCCATCCGAGTCCCCATCCTTGAGGCGGATGGGATGTTTGAGAATGAGGAAGAAACAAAGAACCGAAATAGTCAGCAATTTTGCCCATTTGAGGGCAAGTGGTGGACATTAGTACTGACCCTATGAGAGGTCATTGGCCGGGTCTACCGACCGTAGGGTTCATTCAAATAAGAGTGCGGGAAGAACATAATGTTTCAAGAAATGTGGAAGGAAACACCTTGGGAGTTACTTGATCAGTAGGGATGTTTGCTTTGGGTGTGGGAAGTCTAGCCACAGCAGGGAATTCCTTGGCGTCCATCCCGGCCCCGACAAGCGACGTTAGTGGTCATACCTACCCGGTTGCAAGAGATGGGAAGAACCATGTGAGGAAGTGATTAGTGATTCCAATGCTAACATGGTGCGGCCAAGGCACGGTCATAAGCACGAGTTTGTTCGGCTGACCAAATAGGGCAAAAATAGAGCCCCAACCACCTCTTCGGTAGCTCCCCACAGCTCGCCCACCTTAGTAGGTTGGAGTAATTGGACAACACTAGAGTCAAGAGGGCTTACCAAATGTAGTCACAAGTACATTATGAGTTTTTCTTTTTGAATCCTGCATATTGCTAGGCTCAGGAACTACGGTATAAGGCTTATGATTCCTATAGGTATCTTGGTATGAGTTTTATTTCGGTATATGGTATTGAATGGTTAAAGTTGGGTGAATAAGGGATACGAAAGAAGAAGTATGAAACCTCCTAAGGTAACCTTAGAATCACAGAGAAAAAGTAAGAGTCAGCCTTGGCCCAATGTCAACCTACTTATATGAGATCAGTGTAAGTAGGGATGACCTCCAAAGATAATGGGGAGATGCTAAGTGAGGCAGGTTGAAGTCTTGAGTTGTTTCTAGTAAGGAAGTTCTGAAATAGTATACGTGAATGTCAATCACTTTTTCGTTTCAGATTCACTCCCTTATGTATCCAGTCGACTCTATGCTCTATGCATGTGCTTATCATTCAAGTTCTCGGGAATGAAGTAGCCGCTCAGAACACCAATCCCATCTTACTCCATAATTCCATAAAACTCGGCTTCATGTTAGAAATTACACTCGTTATGTATGTAAGCTCGGGTCTAATAGTGTGCCAGAGCTCTATGAACTCAGTCCTTAAAAATTGCCATAACAACTCTTAAGATCGTGCTATGTTAGGTATATTCCCAGCAAGATTTGTGGAAGTATTTGTTGCTTACGTTTCCTTACTCTAAACTATGTATGTTCCCATGATTGAAATAATGGTTACAACGTGTACATTCATGATAACTTCCTATTCATGCAATAGGTTCAAATTATGTGAAAGTTCATGCAGCGCAAATATTAGCAAGCTTGGAAGATAGGGAATTCTTTAATGGCGTTAGCTACAAAGGAACCATGGGGTAATCATAATTGATAGGCTTGAATAAGGTGGTGATGTACAAGTTGCTAGAGGTGTGGTCGTGATAGGCTCGAATAGGGTTGAGGGATGTGACAGGGTATTAGTGTTTGTATTTGGAATAGGAAAGAGGTAAATATGGGTTTCATCATAGGGTTTTTTCCTTAGACACGCCAACGACATGATTTTTATATGGGTCATAGTGAATCAAATAACCAAGTCGTACAAGGACTATGCTAGATTGTACATTCGGGAATTAGTTAGATTGCATAGGTTTCCTTTTTTCCATCACCTCGAGATAGGGTATGTGTAGTTCACATGTCGAGTTTTGAGGGTCGATTCAGAAGGGTCATTGTACTCGGTAAACTTAGCACAATTTTTCACACAGATAGATGGTCGGGCCAAGCAAACCATTGAGAATCTTGAGGATACGTTGAAAGTGTGATTGATCCAGGGTAGTTGGGATGATCACTTTCCTCTTATCGGGATTTTCCTACAATAACAGTTATCACTCCAATATTTACATAGCTCTGTTTGAGACTCTTTACGGGTACGGGTGTAGACCACCTGTGGATGATGTGAGAAGGTGAGCTACGTTAATAGGGCAGGGAATCGATTCATAAGGGTGTGAAGAAGGTTCAACTTATTAGGAATAGGCTAAAATAGCTCGGAGTCGTTAGAAATCTTATGCGGATATAAGGAGGATAGAATCAGAGGTTGATATTGATTGGGTGTTCCAGAGGTGTCTCCCATGAAGGGAGTGAGGTTAAAAAGATGAGGTTCGAAAAGAAAGAAAAACTTAGTCCCCACTCTGTTGAGCCATACAGGATTGGGTGGGCATGTTTGCAGGTGTCCTATGAGTTGGAGCTACCTTGAGTTAGCTTTGGCCAGATCAAATTAATTTCATGTCCACTTACTGAAGAAGTGCATTGTGATCATCTCTATTGCTTCAAGTAGAGAACATAGGAGTGAAGGACAGCCCCTTTACCTATGAGGACGTACCCTTTTGGATCATAATCATCAGTTAGTAAGTTGAGGAATGAGGAGGTAGTTACAGTAAAGGTTTTGTGGAGAAATTAGCTCGTCGAGGGAGCTATGTAGAAGTGTCGAAGGAGATACCGATGGCTAAATACTCACATCTTTTTCCTACAATGAGTTCATTTGGAGGTATAAATTTCATTCTTAAAACTCTGTGTTGTTTTAATACCCACTACGCACTTGAATTTCCGGTCGGATGGTGTAGGTACGGGGGCTATCGAAGGCGGTGTCATTCCGAATGGCTCCTGGTGAGGTGGGAACTGTTGAGAAGGCTATGATGATGCCTCTATATCTCTGGATCGAGGCGATTCTAAATGTTTGAGAGCATCTGTTGGTGCCTTACTCACATTCGCCATTATCCATTCTTACGCCGGTGGCGAGGGTGTGTGGCCCAGTGCACCATTTTAATCGCCAAAAAAAGTATAATAAGTTTTAGGGACTCAACCTATACTGTTCTGCTGTATGTGACTGAATATGAAGAAAGAGTAACCATCCTATTATGTCTTGTGACACTGTTGCCTATAGTATGTGGTGCACAAAACATCCATAGATTAGATTCTACTTAGCACGGCTTACGGACTCACGAGATCGACACACTGCGACTACCAAGTTTGTCACGCCCCGCCTTGGGGGTATGACTGGCACCTGGTGCCCTACCAGGACTGTGCTAGATTGTTGAGCCTAAGCACTTCGAATTTGCTGTTGTCTCTAACTCGATTCATGGAGATCAACAGGCTGCTCTGCGGCTTTATGCATCTGACCTGGCCCGGCTAGGCTGTAGCCCACATGTACAGCCACAGCGGCTAACCAGAACCACATGTCAGCATAGGGAACTACTGTGCAGGCCAAACAAGGCCACCCATGTACGACTAATTTTCAGCAGAAATTGGTCCGAAGCTACACTACTCTTTGTGGCCAAGCAAGGTCACCCGACTGTGCTTGAATAAGGCCACGCTGGCCTTATAACAACTAAACATACACACGGCCTCACGACCGGTATAGCTAACCACAAAGGAGAATACAATCTGCAAGCCTCTAAGAAGCGATAAGATGGTCATGGGATACAGACCCAGGCTCCCCGTCTTGTACAACGAAAATAAGTAAACCTGCGGATATCAAGCTCCGGATTACGAGGGCATTGACTCTGTGTTGGCCGGAATCACGAGAGGTCAGCTCCTCGTCTCTACTCCCAGTACCACAGGCAAATGCCCACGATTGCCTCAAACGGGCACGTCGGTACCACTGATGCAAAGTATGCAAAAGCAAAACTGAACATAAGCCGAAGATAGAGAAATAGTATTCTGATTACAAATAGCAAAAAATAGCTAAGACGCCGAGGATGGAAAAATACGAGATGAGCTTATACGTATTGAAAAGCAGGTGAAAGTCATGCTTGTTCTTTGCTATGGCGTCCTGCTATTTATTAATCTAATAAATAACATACATATATATATATATATATAACATACAAGGACCTATATGACTAGCCAAAGTAGGAAGGTGCCAATCAACATGCAATCTATATACCCTACGGGTCAAGCCACCCCAAAAAATAAATTCACTCCACTCACCTGGTAACTGAGCACCCCACCGACCCACTGGGTATACAGCTTGGGCTCTGGGCCTGACCTATGCTTGTATCCCGAGTCGGGAGGACTCCTGTGATAAATCTATGTCTGTGTCATGCCACAGGCGCAAGCGCTCGACGGTATACTGTAATGTGTTGATCAGTCTGCTATGGGAGTGTTGCATCCCATCTTTGATCCCTCTTCCATGGATGGCATGCCCTCCCACTAGGTGGCGCATCCTCACCCTGCGCGGGCGAGTCGGCCTAGCTATTAACCACAGGCGGCAAGGAAGCTCTAGCAATTGCCCATGTCACAAACAAGTCTCAACAAACAACGGTAATCACATATAACATGTATATTAAATCTGAAAATACTATCCATGTTCTGATATTCTATTCTAATTCTTTGGCTTGGATTAAACTAAATCGAATGCTGATGAAATCATTTCTCGTTGTTTAATACTCATTTACTAACTTTTATTCTCAATATGACATAATAACACAAACATACTTAATACTCGGCTTCTGGAACTTCCTTCTTGAATTTTATTCTATTTTACTATACTAAATTACTAACATACCGGGACAACTAACTTTACATACCTCAATTGCTGACTTCGGCCAGCGTAACTCAGCCAATATTGTTGTTTCTTCCATTGTATTCACATTCATAGCAATTAGAACTAAATTCATCAATATTCTAGAATAAATACCTACTTTGAATATATATATATCCCAAACTTTAACTTATCCGAAAAACAACCCAGCTTCGCTATTCCTGGCGGAAGTCGGAGAAGGGAGAAATACTCAACTTTGGGCTAGGAGTATATTGACACTAATTTGGAGCAATTCTATTTACCTTAGCTCGGTACCAGGGCTGATGATTCACGTCCGCCCAAATTTCAAACTAACTCCCTTGAGGAATGCTCCAAAGCAACTTAATACTTCACACCCCACAAGATTAATTAAAAGTTTGGATAGCGTTTAATAACATAAGGATGACATTTTGTTGAATCTTCGTGCCCTCTGTTCTCTATTCGTTTCACAAATTTTAAAGGGAGTAGTTAAAAACCCAGTAGAGCCCTTTTATTCTTGGGACCTTTAAGTTGCATTCATGTCGAATGCGATTCTGTCGCATTCGTCGAATGCGACCTCGTCGCATTTGCCTTGCGTGCGTGACTTAGCGCTTGTCAGGGTCTCTCCGGGGCCCTTTTATAGCACAATATGGCATTCTAAAACTCTTAGCAATATGCAGATAGGCCATCTACATTAATTCAAGAATTTACGAGTGTAACAAAATTAGAGTTTATGGACTTGAATAATTGAGAGTAAAATATGCATGTCCTTATGTCATGGTGGAATTTATTGAGTCAAGAAGTAAATCTATTATAATTGTCTATCTAATGCATCGTTCTCATGAATTGGAATAAATCTTGAAATGGGTGTTGTGAAATAATGATGTACACTTCTCCCTTCCAGTGTATATGTTTGAGTTAAGAGTAAGAACCATAACTTCCTACAAATCTAGATTATATGAATGTGATGCATGTACGTTAAGGTATGAATTGAATCTATGGGTCGTGAATGTCTCTATGATACATGATGATTAATAGGAAACTAGAATTTAATTTGAAAAGTAGAATGCATGATGTGAAACTGAGACGCTCATTAATGTTATACCTATGAAGAAATACTATTATGGCTCCATGATGATTTGAGTTATGATGATAAAGCATGAGAATGAAAATTTTCGAATGTTGAGATTTTTGTTAGTAGAAAGTAGCCTTTGATCACTTTTCGTATTAAGTGTATTAAGAAAAGCAGTATGTTCATGTTTCTGATTAGTTGCAATAGTATAGGCGATATATATATATATGTGTGTGTGTGTGTGTGTGTGTGTGTGTATAATGTCAGACCAATACCTCTTAGATTCTAACGGCTAGTCGAGATCCTCAATAATAGAGAGTGACCCCTAGCATAGCCAAGGATCCTCCATAGTAGAAGTGACTCCCTATCATTCAGGATCCTCCATAGTCAAGAGAGACTCCCTAGCTTAGTGGGATCCTCAATAGTAGAGAGTGACTCCCTAACTGATAGTCAGATCCTCCATAGTAGAAGACTCCCTAACTCAATCGGGATCCTCCATAGTAGAGAGAGACTTCCTTAGTGATGATATCGGCACTTAACTCGGTGTTGCATGACCCGACTTTCATATTATAACGGGCTTAATAAGATGATAACGGTCTCGGAGTCGACCTTGATGATTGATTTAATTTGTGATACTAAATTTCGAGATTTAGCTCTTATTAAATGTTGAGAACTTGACCATTATGCATGAGTTCAAAGATCTTGTATAAAAATGAGATTAAGGGAAGTTTCATATATGTGTGTGTGTATGTGAATCACTAGAGGGTAGTGGTATGTTGACCGGTTAATAGCGTGTATTTTTGATTAAATCCTTATTGTATATTTGTTTAGTTAATTGTTCATGTTATCCGCATGCCATTACATTTCAAGTACTCTTGCATGCCTTTTAGCCTTATATTATTTCATGATATAGATTCAGGTTTCTAGAATCGACCTCGTGGTTGAATACGCTTCATCTCTACCCGGCGGCTATCGTGGTGAGTCCTCATCTTTCGAGGACGTAATTTATGTTCATATTATATTTATGTTTCCGTTTTAGAACTTCTCGGAGTTAGGCGGGGGCCTATCCCGGCAACTCATCGGTTTAGTAGAAGGGTTTAAAACTTGTTATTGATTCAACGTTGTATCTAGTGATATTAGAATTGTCCTTATGATTTTTAATAGATTCTTGTTATTTGCTTCCGCTTATTCATGTTATTAGTTTTTGTCATGTTAAGTGTATGCTATGAATTTACCATGGGTGGTGGGCATTTAGGGGTTCCTTGTCTATGTTACGGCCGGGGGTGTGAGCTGGGGGTCGTGAAAAACTTGGTATCGAGAGAAAGGTTTAGAGAGTGTCCTAGGGTATCTAAAAGTCGCGTTAAGTAGAGTCTTCTTCATGGGTGTGAAGCACGCCACACTTATGGCAAAGGGCGCTACGAGGCGTTTTAAAAATTCCCTTTCTTCACGATTCCTATCGTGCATAGAGTATGGAGCTACGAACAATTCACCTCCCTAAATGGGTACTTTGCTCACTCGCAGGAATAATGCCCCCTAGATGAGCCGGTGAAAAGGAGAAATGGTAATGATCGCGGGAACCACCGAGTCTCGGCAAACTCGAGGGATGACCATGTTACCCATGCCGAGTTAGGGAAACTCTTAAATGTTGGCACAGGCCATAACCGCCCAGATTAATCGACAAAGAAATGGTTCGTATTCCCTAGAATGGAAATGTAGCGGCGACAAGGGTGACATATTTTCTCTAGTGAACTCACCCAAGTTCTTGGGGTCAAGGTAGATGAGGACCCGTATGAGTTATTGGAAGAGATTAGGATGATCACTCATTATGGGGGTGACGGGGTGAGTGCGCACATAGGCTCCCACCAGCGAAAAGGAGTTTCTTATATATGGGTTTGTCACGGTGGAGGGGCAGGTTGATGGGTTGGAAGACGGCCGTGAGTTGGGATAAATTTAAGACCGCGTTCTGGACAGTTTTCCCTAGAGAGTTGAGAGAGGCTAAGGTAGCAGAGTTCATCAACCTAAAACAGAATGACATAATAGTACAAGAGTACACGTGGGAATTTACCTGGTTATCCAAATATACCCCGAGAGATGGTAGTGGACCGAGAGGGCCCCAGTGAGCGGGTTACAGTGAATGGAGTTTCAGACTCACAGTTAAAGAATCTGAGAACTACATGTTGCACGGTATAGACTTTCACGCTTTGTGATATTTGCGCAGCAAATGGAGGAAGAACAAGTGAGAAAGGAGAGAGGCCAAGAGGACTAGGGGAGGAGATTCGAGTACTCTTCGCCAAAGATGAGTGGTGGGCACCAACTTTCTCAATAAGATTGACAACTTTGACATTTTCAATAGTTGGTTCTCCGTCTGGAGACCTAGAGTAAGGGGATCCCACCCAGCGAATCCATATTGTGCTAGATGTGGGAAACACCCTTGGGAGTGTATGGCGGGATCGAATGTTTGCTTACGGGTGCGGCCGGTGGGACACAAGCTTAGGGTGCATAGCGGTAAAGTGAGGCGAGAGTATGTCCTCGACCATTTCTTAGAGGCAGCCCCGTAAAGCTTGCCTATTTGATAAAGGTGCGGTATCTAGCCGGATGGCGGACGTTGTCCATGACCACTCCAAT
Organism: Datura stramonium; assembly: GCA_018107945.1. Lineage (NCBI taxonomy): Eukaryota > Viridiplantae > Streptophyta > Magnoliopsida > Solanales > Solanaceae > Datura > Datura stramonium. The sequence goes on along the minus strand of JACEIK010000212.1, from coordinate 497,086 downwards.
GGCAGAACAACACACTAGGATAAGGTAATTCTCGGGGCGGCCCTTGAGGTATGTGTTTGAATCTTGTATTGCCCCCCTTATATCATGTCAGCCCAGTATTGAATAAGAAGCGTTGTTGTAATTTCAAGAAGAAATTGTTGATGGGTAATATGAATAGGCGGTAGTATGAGCCTTGTAGTGAAGGTTAGTGATGGGCCCAAGGAGTGATATTGGCGACCTTAGGCCCAGAGAGCCTTAGAATGACTTTAAGCTAAAGGGGGAGAGAGCGAGTATGCGTAGTAAGTCGGACCTTGAGAATGCTCATAAGAAGTTTAAGCCTTAGAAGTTGCGGTATGTCGATCTCTTCAAGGTTTTAAATAATTTCCCTTGTGTTCATTTGAAGTTAAAATGAATTGTCTATACCTATGTGCGGATTCTTAGGGTTTAGAGGTAACCGCTTTAGGCATTATTCATCTTTGCTCTATGATTATTATGTTCATTTTTGTGTTATGAATTAGTTATGTGTGTTAATTTATGTTTTCCAATGTGGTTAGCTCGAACTGTTTTGTCTTTGGGTTATTTATTAACTCGGTAGAGTCATATTATCTCATGTATGTGCTTAGTTTTAGATGTCGGAAATAACTCGTGCTTATGAATTCCCTACCCTCGGTTAGATTAGAAGTCGTTAATGTTAGCTTAGTATCAAGCAATTCGAGCGAAGGATCGGTTGTATCGGTTCGATTACTTGCTAGATAAAAGGGGAAGAATTGTTTTCGGTGTTACGTCTAGTTATATGTTGTTTCATGTTCTTCGGTTTCCCTTATTGCCATGGTATGCATGTTAGATGTGGATGTTCAGTTTTGGTGTGTAAGGATTGGTGGGAGAGTCGGATACTCCATTGGTGTTATTGTGATTGTTAATTTTCGGGTTTTGTCCCCATTCCTGTCTTTTCAATATGTTCAGCCAATATTCTAGGATCAATGTTCCCCCAAGGGGAGATATTGTAACACCCTAGGAAGTCCATAAGATCAGACCTTGGAGTTAGATGAAGCTCATTAGAAAAGTCAGCGAGAAACATAGAGGCAGGTGGATAACGATGCATTGGGAGACCCTAACGGATCGTGGTCTAACATGAGACGCAAGGAAGGGATGGAAAACACGCAATGGCCACGAGGAGGACCTAAAGTCGTCTTTGCGGAAATGACTCATTTGGTTTGGTCGTTGGGTGGAAAACAAGGTCCCGGCAATTCTTAGCCGGGTGGTTAACGGAAGGAGGTGACGAATCGTTAGGTGTGTGGCAATGACTCGTCATGGTCATTAGATGGTGAGAACAGGTTGAGAGTCGGTATTGCCCGAAGTCGTCTAATGAGTCCTTGGGTCTAGTAACGACTCGTAATGTTGGTCATGGCTTAAAGAATGGAATTTGTGTAAATTAACCGGTGTGCAACGGCTCGACCTCGCGAGTTTTTACCCAACCCCGACTCGTGGAGTGACTCGTAGATGCAGGAAGAAATGTAAATTTTCTGCCGTTTATCCGGTATTTTCGTAAACTCCTATGTTCCTAACTTCCAAACTACGTCGTTTTGACTATTATATGGGACGTTGTTAAAGGGATATCAAGCCTAAACCACTTATTCTTCATGGAACAACTTCCTCGAAACATTCTTCCTCTCTTTCCCAAGGCTCGAGGATTTCTCCAAAGGTTTCAAGGTCAAGTCAAATTAGGGAATTCTTGAAGCTTTTTAAACAAGGATACTCTTCCATCCTTGTGCCCGAAAGGGTTTTTCATTTAAAAATGCCCAATTTCTACTAGAAAATGAACGACTTAGGGTTTTAAATTCATGGTGAATCCTCCTACAACTCTTTAAATTCAAAGATCTATTGTGATTAACAAGTGCAAGTACGACGTAAAATGAAGTCAGGTTACCTTGAACTATGTGTTGGGTGATAAAAAGTGTGGAGTTATGAAATGTTCTTCATGAATGGTTTGAGATTTAAATAAACTTTGTCATTGTTCATTTAATTATCAAAAATCCATTGCATCCGTGTTTAGTGTGTGAAACTTGTATGATTATTCTGAGAATTTGAATACGTCAATGATAGATGTGATGAATTAAATTAGACTTTTATGGACTTGAATAATTGAGAGAAAAATATACATGTCCTTATGTCGTGATGGAATTAATTGGGTAAGAAGTAAATCTATGATAATGGTCTATCTAATGCATCGTTCTCATGGTGGAATAAATCTTGAAATCGTTTGTTATGAAATAATGATGTACACTTCTCACATGATTCCGTTGTATATGTTTGAGATATGAGTAAGCACATAGCTCCCTTCAATCTGAATTATATGAGTCAATGCATGTATGTTAAGGTATGAATTGAATCTATGGGTCGTGAATATTCTCTATATTATGTTGATTAATAGGGCTAGGAGCCCAAATATTGAGAAAATGTTAGAATGCATGATAATGAAACTAAAATTTTCCGGTAATGTTATACCTATGAAGAAATACTAGTGTGGCTCCATGATGACATGAGTTATGATGATAAAGCATGAGAATGATAATTTTCGAATGTTGGTCTTGTTAGTTAGTGGAAAGTAGCCCCGTCCTTCCGTGTGAAAAGTTCTATGAAGAAAAAGTATGTTCATGTTTTTGATTAGTTGCGGTAGTATAGACTAGATATATATATATTTATATATATATATATATATATATATATGTATGTATAACATATAGACCGGTACCTCTGATTCTAGCAATAGTCGGGATCCTCCATAGTATAAAGTGACTCCCTAGAAATAGTCGGGATCCTCCATAGTATAGAGTGACTCCCTAGCTCATTGGGGATCCTCCATAGTAGAGAGAGACTCCCTAGCTCGGTCGGGGATCCTCAATAGTAGAGTGACTCCTAGCAATAGTCGGGATCCTCCCATAGTAAAGAGAGACTCCCTAGCTTAGTTAGGATCCTCCACAAGTAGAGAGAGACTCCCTTAGTGATGATGCTCCGGTATAGCTCGGTGTTGCATGACCATTTGCTCTCAGATTTTAACGGTCTTAATAAGATGATAAAGCAGGTTCTAAGTCAGCTTCGAGTGATTGATACGGTTGTGATACTAAATTTCATATTTGGCTTTTATTAAATGTTCAAAACTTGAACCTTATAGATGAGTTCAAAGATGTATAAAATGAGATTAAAAGAGGATTTCATATATATATATGTTTGTGTGTGTGTGTGTGTGTGTTGTTCGGGTGGTTGTCCCACTTTGCACGCAAGTGCACGTGATCGAACAAGTAGTAAAGTGGCTTAAGTAAACTGAGTATCGATCCCATAGGGACGAACTAGGTACTAATCAACTTAGGGTATTAATGAACTATATCTTTTAAAAATACGAGACAAACAATTTAAATAAGATTTTGTGAGTTGTTTCCTAATCAATATGAATCTAGAAAAAATTATAAGTGATCAGACATAGTAATAGCAAAGTAGGTTAAAACCAACATACGGGGTAGTAATTTATCAATACGGTTGGTTAATCTTTCCTTGGTTGTAGTAAGGTATTGCCTATGGATTGGAACTTTAGATGTATCAACTTAGAATCATGAACCTTCAATCACATTTACGTGATAAAGAATTTCATGTTCTAGCCATACAAAACCGATTCCTTAATTGACTAATAAGACTTTCAGGTATATTTCTATTCTGAATGTAAATCAATTATCAATTTTCCCAAACTAGCCAGTCATATCCTGCCAATTCACAACTTTCAATTTCTTTCCTTTTCAAAATTAAATTTTAATGTTTTATTTTTTTATTAATAATATTTAATTTCACTTTAAAAATTTGTGTTTATAAAACATGATTTATTTAATTTCATAAAAACATAAATGATCAACAATTACAATCTACAATTGTTCTTAACCTCAACAAGAGTGAATTTAGCCACTCATTTATAATTAATCATCATCAAATAAGTATAAATCATACAAACAATTGAGATAAAGAGAAAGAGATGAGAAGAACCTAAGAATTTCGTCCCCTCATTGCCCTGTAACCACATTCTTTCTCAACTAAGTCAGAATGTTTAAAAATAAACCTAAGTGTGCTATTTATACTATTGAGAATTTTTCTCGAATAACAAGCAACGTGGCTCGGAGTGTGTCGCGGAGCACTCCCTCGTGCCACGGTGTGCGGACCCTCTGCGGAATTAGGCTCACCAGCATTTCCTCGGCCGCCACCCGGCCTGCATCGCGGAGCTGGCCAACATGCTGCAGTGCTGCTCCGCGCCCTTGCCCAAAATTGATGTCCCAGGTAATTGTACTCAACGTTCCCGGCTTGCATCGCGTGGCATTGGCTCCGTCTCACGCGGAGGTAACGCGAACCTCAGAGTACAGAATTTAATTACCCAAGGAAGAATGCCTCCGCGATGGCGGCGTGACACGACTCCATTGCGGAGCCCTTATTGTTGCTGCTCTCCCTTGTCCTTTTCCACTCCTTGTTTTCAAGTCCATTCTCGATTTTTACCAACATATTTGCTTCCCAAAATTCCATTTTACCTACAAAACAACACTAATCATGTTGGTTAGTATAAATTCACATTTTAACTAAAAATGACATGAGTATGCACACATAACGATCGATAAACAAGACAAAATGAAGAATTTGAGTATCACTTGGGCATGAAATTCTGCCCCGTCCACTACCCCACTTAAAACCTTGTTCGTCCTCGAACAAGCTCTCACATCTCATGCAAGTTACACCCATGCACTTAGCTACTTTGGCTCGACAATTCCAAGCTACGGCTATACACGATTATTTAATATGGAAAATCATCAAGAGAAACATGCATGGTCTCATCAATACACAATGCATACCCAGTTAAGACCTCTAAACTCAGAAATTGACTCTCGATCTCGCTTCAAACTCATGCAAATCAAGCCCAGATCAAGACATCCGACACGAAATTTAATCTCTCGTCAAGTATGTGCCCTCACAACACAAGAGAATCTTCCCGAGTTGCAATCATATGATTTCCAAAGCATTACATGTAGGGGTATATGAACATGATTTCGCTCTCTCTCCCAAAGAATTCACATGCATCATGTCATGAACCATAGGCTTGCCTCGAGTGTATTACTCCACTAATATAAGGACGCGTGATGTAGAATCACATGGGGACTTAACGGGTTGTAATGCAAGCTAAGGAACTAGTAAATACTAGGCTAACCAATAACAGCAAGCATCCTTAAGTGTTTTTCAATACATCCCACCATCATTATGGGCATTGTTTCTTCCTTCATCCTCTCATTCTTGAAATTTTTCTTTGTTTTTGTTCCCATTTTCTTTAATCACACTGAAGCTTAATAACAAAGAATTAGTTATACATCCTTATTTTATTTAATTTCAGAAAATGCACCTTTGACCTTTTCTTTAACTTTCACCACTTCCGCATTTCCTTCCTTTTCACAATTCTCACTCTTTTACCTTTGTGGGAAAATTGTTTTTCTTGAAACTTAGAGTTTTGGATCAAATTCACATTTAATGAAAAACAAGGGATTAAGCTCGGTTTGTACCTCCTCAAAGAAAGAAAAAAATAGGCTAAAGGCTGTTAAGGGCCTAACTAGGATGTACATTCAAGGTAGGTATGATAATGGAAAAACTTTCGGTTTAATCAAAGAAATGCCTACATCCTCTCGTACAATACACATCCTTCATTTCGTTTCATACACAAACCGGGCAAGTTACAGAACTTCACAATAGCATGGAATAATCGGAAACCTCACCTCTTTTCGTTGCACATACTCAACTCAAGACATATTCCACGAGACTCTTCAATCGGCTAATTACAAGAATTCAATATTAAGCCTTAGTCACACCGAATCGAACTTTGCCAATAGGTATCTCAACATGTTTACACATTTTCCTTCTTTCATATGAATCACCTTTGCAACTTAATATCATGTACAACACGTAACAAGTACGAACCATAAAGTAGCGACAAGTTTGAAACAAGCAAAAAGAAAGACAATAAAGAAAAACTAACTACTCCTATGTCGACTACATTTCCCTTAGGGCGAGTCTTCATCCATCCATCATAGGGAGCGGTCACTATTTACGCTTCGGTTCAATGGGACTATTCTCGGTAAACGCCAAAGCAGACGAAACCCAATCATAAAAATTCAACAAAAATTTTAAAAATATCGATAGAAAACAAAAATATTTACACAACACAGAATATTTACACAACCAACCAACAACAACGACTAAACACAACACTCAACGGCAACATTCATTACAACACCAAATTACATGACAGAACATACCACAAGTCACAAGGTCACATTTTTCACAGACACACCAACACAAAGCACAAACATGAACAAAACAAACCAGCCCTTTTTACTTCTCCCACCCCACACTTAAACCGAACACTATCCCGGTTTTCACATAATTTCAACATATTACAAAGGTAGGTGGTGAAACTCACACGATCAATCAAGTATTCAACTTCTTCATCGAGTCTTTGTTGCCTCGTCTCCCATATCAGAATCGCCCCCGCCGTCTCGTCTGACTCAACATCCTGAGTCCTCACGGCGTGTCTCCCTCATCGGTGGGGACATCATCATCTACGAGGCTCCACAAAGCTGGCCCTACTCGGCATAGAGCAGGAGCATTCTCACCAAAGGGGTAATTTAAGTCGAGCTTCCACAACTCATCTTTGTTGTAATCTCCCGCCAATGCGCAACTGCAGCATCTGCATCGTACATGCGGGTCATATACTGATCATCCCCGAGCATGTCGCTCGGCTAGTGTGAAGCTGGCCCGGAGTGGTGAGTGTCGAGATTGCCTTGGTTTTGGTGACCTCAATACGCTTTGTCAATTGTAGGATGTAATCCAAGGACTCTTCCTCGATATCGTGGCCCCTCAGGAACGTGGTAAGCAAACCACCGAACCCATACCTGTGCCCTTGATGGAGTCGGGATCTCTTCATGGCGAAGATGATCACCGCCCCAACATTTATATCAAGCCCCTTCATCAAGGCATACACCAAGCACACTCGATCCCGGTGACATCTGTCATGTGCACCCCAGGGATCAGGTAGGAACACACAATTTTCAGGCCAGATCCTGGCTTCCCTAGTCATCTGAGAGTAGGGCAGTGTCTGATGGTAGCCTCTCCTTGTGCTGCTCCAGTGCTGTCGAACGGGCTCCCACGTAGAGTGCGTCTAATGTCCGTATAAGGTGGAGTTATGTTCGGCGGCCGGAGTACATGGGCGTGTGTCTAGCTAATATAGCACGGCCCCCAGGTGATGGGGCTCCAAAGGTGACAACCTGCCACCTGATCTTGACGGTGTGACTGTGGAGGGTTCTGGGGATTGCATTGAACTCCCGAATCGGATAGGTGCACTCCACAGGCTCTTCGAAGATGAATTTCATCCCGACGATGTCAATTCGTGTATGATTCTCGGGAATTCCTGTGCACCAGTAGCTCCTTGCAATTTGATCCTATGGGAAGTATTTGGTTTCTTTGTGTTTTGCATACCATTTCCCTTCATCAATTACCCATTAGTTCCAGGTATTGTCGGCTGGCCTCGCGGAACAGTGCTGTGACTTCTTGTTCCCAATCTAACTCTTTCGTGGCGCCCAATGTGGACGCGCCCTTTCCCTTACCTTGTCTGCCTGACATTGTTCCTGCACATTTACATATACAATCCCAATGTTATTCAAAATCATAACTAGTTCTTGACTAAGGTTGGGTTTAATTGGATCACCACACTTAGTCTTTAGCCGCGATTAAAACAATTCGGCAAGACAATCGCCTTTCCCAATTCATACATTCAACATGCTTGAATTGCCTTCATATAATTCGATGGAATAATTACTATGTACTACTCAAACTTCGTACTACGAATAACAATATCCGCCATTGATTCAATTGCATCATCATAGCACTTAGCCCAATTTTTTCAATAACAACCTATGCAATTCACCACTTTCTAATTTCCCGAAAATCCATGGCTACTTAACATACTCCAACTATTTACAACATACTTCACTTAACTCAAAATGCAACCCATTTTATCACAAGAAACACAAATAAATTTAGTCTTCTTCTAATCAACTTCCAACCACAGCTATCAATTTCTCAAAAATTCAATAGAGCATGCATTTATCGAGTTCATATACTCACAATGTTTTATGAACATCAATCAATCATAACTTAATAGAATTCAAGCTTAAATTTCACTTAGGGCAAGGTTTACTCACCATCATGTTCAAGAATCGAAAATTCAAGCAAAAATGAGGTAAAGTTCAGAACATACCTTTGTCAGGTGAGTTGAAAACTTGAAAACTTGTGCCTAGGTCTGTGTCACGTTGGGGGGGAGAATTTGCAGAGGGTGTTGGTCATGGAGGGTATGGAAATAAGGAAGAAATTGGGGGATTTAGAGGTTTAAAGTGTTTTTCGCGGGTTACGTGGCGACCCGGTGTATTGACGAAATAACACTCAACGTGTCATGGAGGGTAACACGGGCACCCCTCCCGTGACACGGAGCCATCGCGCCGGTGTTACAAGATTTTAAAAAATTACAGAATAGGCTGCAACGTGTCACAGAGGGTAACGGAACACCTCCTCCGTGACACGGAGCCATCAGATTAGGCTCAACGCTAATGCCAATTTTTATTTTGTCTCACCTCAATTTTTTTCCTTTGCGCTTCTTTTGCATTTTGTGTCCCTCCCTTCCCACCATAAAACCATTTCACAATAAGAAATTGGTTAGAATTCATAAGTTTCAACACAAACAATATTTTTATATTTTTCTTTTCTCTTTTTTCTCTTTTTTCTTCTTCTACTCATCTATTACAACAATTTCACGGGTTTGCCTCCCATACACACGGCCTTTACGGTTTACCATGTCGGCCGCATCAGCTACGCTCAATCATCCTTTAGTGATGGACGTCTTCTCTCGAATAACGTCCTCACCCCAGTAATGCTTACAACGCTGCACATTAACCAAGAACATGGCTCTTGATCTTCTTGCCACAACTCCCGCGCCCCTTGCGGAATCATTTTACTACCTCAAACAGCCTGACCATTTGGACCGCTAATTTCCTCCGACTTCAATCTTGAATTGAAAAGCAATACTTTCTGCCGCAGCTCAGATATCTGATGCACCATATGCTTATCATGCCACCTCTTTGTTTTCTCTTTGAGCACTTGGCACTTTCATCAGCACTTCAACGAAACTCATCAAGTTCGTAGAGTTGCATCAGCCTTTTCTTACCCGCTAGCTCTAGATCCATGTTTAATTTCCTCACGGCCCAGAAAGCTCGGTGTTCTAGCTCCACAGGCAGATGACATACCTTTCCATAGACCAATCTGTATGGAGAAGTCCCAATTGGTGTCTTTGTAAGTAGTTACATGGGCCCTTGATAAATGTCGAGTTTGCTTGACCAATCACTCGTTGTGCATTCCCTTGTTTCTAGATACCGCACCACTTCCCTGTTCGACACCTCCACTTCTCCCACTAGTTTGGGGATGATATGTTGTTGCTACCTTGTGGCGCACCCATATAGCTAGCAAGTTCTTGGGCATTTTACCATGAGCCCCTCCATCACGTGTGGCTCGGGGTGTCCCGAACCTTGTGAAAAATGTGCTTTTTCACAAATTGGATTCTTTGTTGTCATTCTTGGGAAAGTTTGTTTCTTCCAACCCACTTTGATACATAATCAACGGCCGCCAATATGTAACGATTACCTAATGACGGTGGGAACGGGCCCATGAAATCTATACCCCATACATCAAAGATCTCCACTTCTAATATATGCTGCGGCGGCATCTCTTGCCTTCTACCCAGGTTGCCTGTCCTTTGACATCTATCACACATTTTTACGTTGACATAGAGTCTCTAAACGGTGTATGCCAAAGAAACTTGTTGTAGCACCTTGTGCTACGTGGCTCGCCTCCGTGGTGCCCTCCAATGAAGAGTGACAACTCCTCAAAACTTCTGCAATCTGGCTCTCCGGAAGGCATCTTCTCATCACCTGTCCAGTCCTTGCTTAAACAAGTGCAAAATATCCCAAATAAAATACATGGCAATCATGCCTTAACTTTTCTATTTGGTAGTAGCCTCCGGTGGATAGACTCCACTCACTAGCAAATTCACTATACGCATACCAAGGGATCTCGGCTTCCCTTGTGCCAAGAGCTGCTCATCCGAGAACTCCTCTTTGATGACATCATTTTCCAACCTGCTGAGCTCGGCTTTCCAATCGCGATAGGTGATACGCCACTTATTCTCGCTCCCCTTTACGTCCCCTATCTCTAGGTCTAAATCTTGCAACAACAAGATCCATCATTCGGCTTTGGGCTTTGAATCCTTCTTGTTAAACAGATACTGAATTGCTGCATGATCAGTATACACCACTACTCTAGAACCCACCAAATAGGACCTAGATTTGTAAATGCGAGCACCAATGCTAGCATCTCCTTTCACAATATTTGTATAATTAACTTGAGGTAGCGTCAGTGTTTTTCTTATAATGAATAGAATGAAAAATTCTATTCCTCCACTGCTAATACAGCCCCCACAGCCACATCTCTTGCATCACACATCGGTTGAACGGTTGTTCCCAATGGAAATAAGGATAGGTCTTCTATCAATTTATTTGTTTCAAGTCCTCGAATGCTTTGACACACTCATCCTTAAGCTTCATTCACCTCTTTTTCTAACAGCCATATTGGTCTAGAAATTTTGGAGAAGTTCTTGATGAACAAATACGTAAAAAACCACATGTCCGAGAAGACTGCGAACACCTTCGGCACGGTGGTGGTAACTTTTTCAATAACCGATCTACAACGAGAATCGACCTCCAACCCACTTGCAATGACACTTTATGGTCAAGGACGATACCCACCTTGACTAAAATGACATTTCTCCCGAGTTAGTGGAGTTGGATTCTTTTCAATGACCAACGCGGCTTGTCAAAGATTCTACAAAAAAGTAGCAAGCGATTAGAAAATAGAAAAATCATCCATAAATACCTCGGCCAATCTTTCCTGTATCGTGAAAATCAATATCATGCATCTATGGAATGTGGCGGGTGCATTGCTTAAACCAAATGGCATCCGCCTAAAGCATATGTCCCATAGAACATGTAAAAGTAGTCTTCTCCTGGCCTTCGATTGCTTTGGCTATTTGGTTATAGCGGAGAGTACCCATCAAAGAGAAAATATAATATTCTTGTCGATAATGTTGTCCAATACGATCAATGAACGGGATAGGATAGTGATCTTTCCTTGGGGCTTCATTGAGCTTTCTATAGTCCATGCAATCCACTGAGTACGCGGCGTGCGTGTAGGATCGGCTTCATTTTTCTCATTGGAACCCGCCGGTCATCCCTACTTTCTTTGGGACACCGCGAACGGTGACCATTCGTAGAAGTCAGAAATAGGATAGACCACACTGCATCAATCCATAGCCACTTCCCAAGCCCCCTCGCCACCATCGCCGTCATGATTCATATACTCCGATGTTCAATACGGTTGGCTTTTCTCACTTCACTCCATGAAAATTCTATGTGTGCAAAAATTTGGATTGATACCCCAGAATATCGACATTTGCCAACCTTGCTTTCTTCCTTCTTTTGAGAACCACCAATGCCCACCACAATTGCCTCGTATTCTATGGAGATGATGGCTTTGGCAAGTGTCATCTTCCCCCAAAGACTTATGTATTTCAAATGTGGGCAATATTTTCAACTCCGGTTTTGGTGCTTCCTCAATAGATGGTTTTGCCAATGGTTCCAAGGACCTCACCAATGGCTGAAAGTCATGCTTTGAAATACCATTTTGGCTCATTCAACATTTGCACCATCTCATAGGTATCTCTATCTCAGAAATGATCGGGCTACGTCAATGCTCTTTCCAATGGATCTCGAATCAACAATCGAAGAATTTACGCGGTTTAACACATTGATTGTTGGCTCCTCATAGATAGGCGAAGCTTCATGGTCTTATATACATCAAATACCTCCCACTTTGTCATGCGCTCGCATGGTTAGCTGCCCTGCAGCTACATCAATCAAACTCTCGGTGCCCACGAAAGGACATCCCAAAATAAATGGGCTTTCTTATATAACAAATCTAGGACAATGAAATCTCTTTAGGAAGATAAGGGCCCACTTGCACTAGCCTGCGTCCTCCACAATGCCACCTGGTCTGGCCAAAGAACGGTCCGCTAACACAGATTACTGCTAGTTGGTCTAGGACTTTGACTAACTTCTTGAACATCAGATGTTGGCATCAAGTTTATGCTCGCTCCCAAGGCAGTCACATAGTCATGAGCTCGGATACTTTGCCCAGTTGTGATTTGAATTGTAAAGCTCCCAGGGTCCTTGAGCTTTGTTGGCAACCTGTTCTGTATCAGGGAAGTGCACTCCTCAGTGGCGCCATTAGCATACTCGGGTCAATGTTGCTTTTGTTAGCTACGATGTCCTTGATATTCTTTGCATATTTCGGCACTCACTGCAAAACATCAACCCAGAGGTAAATTAATGTGTACCTATTTAAGTACCTCCATGAACTTTTGAAACAAGCTTCCTCCTTGTGTTTCTTTAATTTTTTAGGGAGCGAGGGTGGTGGTCTTTTCTGCTTGTTGCCTTCTCCTTCCCCCTCTCATCATCATGTTCCCTATCTTTCTCCACTGCTCCTCTCTGAGGTGATCTTTTCCACCAAGTTTCCACCTCACTTAGGGGGTTAGCCCAGCCCTCCTTGCCGTCACTACAGTTTAACCTTCTTGGGATTTGGGTGGGGGTGTCCTCGGTAGTTCTCCTCTTGGCTGGTGTTTGAGCTCGGCTAGTTGTCAAGCGGTACTCCAACGCCTTTGTAGCTATTGTTGGTTTTTATATGCACGCTACCAATTTCACATAATCGAGCTGCATTTGAGTTGGTTATCTAACGTATTTTAAACATTTCCTCAATCTTTGGTGGTGGTGGAGGTGCATTGTTTCCTACGTATTGGGCGTAGTTACCTTCCCTCCTTGATTTCTCTGCGCACCCTAGTCGGAGCCTACGCCCTTGATGGTTGTTACTACCCCAAGAGAAATTCGGATGATTCCTCCAATTCGAGTTGTAATTATTGCCATATTCTTGGTGATTATTTCTCTGCACATACCCAACAAAAGTTCTTGAATACGGTTGCACCACAACACTCGGCTGAGTGTTCATTATTCGCATACTTCATACCAAACTTTCTTTGCACTACATTACTTGGGGCTTGAGGTTGATTCAAATATGCTGGCGGGAAGTGGGTGTTGAGTTGATCTTGCAACGCGACTATACGTGCGGCGATAGGCGCCAAACAGTCCACTTCAAGACTCCTGCCTTTCCTTGTTCCTCCTCTGAGAAAGTCGCATTCCACTCTGGTTTCCTATGATCTGATTTAACAAAGTATACGACTCCTCATAAGTCTTTTCTAATGCTTGTCTCCCAGTGTGAGTCTAGGAAAATTTTTGTGTGAGGTTCCAAACCCTCTATGAAAGTATGCACCAAGCACATCATTGTTCCAGGTGATGGTGAGGACAATCCGCAACAACGATTTGAACCTCTCCCAAGGTTGGTACAGGTTCTCACCCTCTCTTTGTTTGAAAACTTAGAATCCTAACTTCTACAGTCGTGTTGTTTTTCTCGGATGCAAAGAACCGTATCAAAATTTTCTTGCAAGATCATCCCAAGTAATTGAAATAGAGAATTTAGTTGGTTCAACTTTCAACCACCTCTTTTCTTCCCAATAATGAAAATGGGAATAATGTAAGCCCCTTACGTGTCGGATGATACTCCGGCGGATGTAAGTGTCACTTATCTCCAAAAGTTTTGGAGATGTTGTTTTGGATCTTCGTGAGGGAGACCTGTGGATTGCCCGCTGGTGTGCATCAATTGCACCATGTTCTGTTTAGCTCAAACCTCCCTCCTGGCTCAGTGCTGCGAATACTTGATGTAACATTGTTACCATGGGATTGCCACTTCGCGAAGCGGCCTAATTTACCATTTCCTCGGGCACTAACAACTTTGCCCTTACAAGTGGTGGATTACGATGTTGCTCCAGGATTGTCTGTCTTAGAAACTGCAGCTTCTTCTCTAGAGATTCCCTTCTTTGATGATAGGTGCTTTAGGCTCTAAGTATGAATCTGACTCATCTCTTGCCGAGTGTTAATTCAATATACACGAGAAAGGCTAAGATCAAGTTGTCAGCACTTATATAGAAATTGTAAACTAACACTAAGAAAATAACGTTACCAATTTCCAGTCCCCGGCAACGGTGCCAAAAAATTGTTCGGGTGGTTTTTAACTACACACAAGTGCACGTGAACGAACAAGTAGCAGTAAAGTGGCTTAAGTAAACCAAGTATCGATCCCATGGGAATGAACTAAGGTAATATTCAACTTAAGTGTTAATGAACTATATCTTTTAAAAATACGGAGACAACAATTTAAATAAGATTTTGAGAGTTTTAGTTTTCTAATCAGCTCTACGAATCTAAGACAAAATTATAAAAGTGATGAACTAAAGTAATGAGCAAGCCGGTTAAAACGAACATGCGGGGTAGTAATTTATCAATACGGTTCGAGTTAATCTTTCCTTCGGTTGCTAGTCAAGAATTATTGTCTATGGATTGAAACATTCGTCTCCTATCAACTTAAGAATCATGAACCTTCAATCTACATTTATGTGATAAAAATTTCATGTTCTAGACATACGAAACCGATTCCTTAATTGACTAATAAGACTTTCGATATATATTTCTATTCGAATGTAAATCAATTCTCAATTTTCCCAAACTAAGAAGAGATCATATCCTGCCAATTCACAACTTTCCAATTTCTTTCCTTTTCAAAATCAAAATTGGATTTTTAGATATACATTAACATTGGCCAAACATTAATGCATTAAGAACAGAATTGATAGAACAACCATTGAAGAAAAGATAAAAAGCGAAAAGATGTCATTACATTCCACTACAATTGTTCAAAACCTCGGCAAGGAAGTGAATTTAGCCACTTTCATTTGTGGATTAAACATCATTAAATAAAAGTATAAATCATACAAACAATTGAGATAAAGAGAAGAGATGAAAAGAACCTAGAATTTTGGTCCCTCAGCGCACATGACACGTTTGCTTGCTCAGCTAAGTCGAGAATGTTTAAAAATAAACCTAAGTGTGCTATTTATACTATTGAGAATTTTTTGGAATAACAAGCAACGTGGCACCAGGTGTATCGTGGAGCACTCCCTCCATGCCTGCCACGGGGTATCAGGACCCTCTGGGAGTGAGGCTCTCAGCAATTTCACCTCGCGTGCCACCCGACAGCGTGCATCGCGGAGCCTGGCCAACGTGCCATGGCGCAGTCGTGAACCTTCACTGGAAATTGATGTCTCAGTTAATTGTACTCAACGTGCCACAGCTTGCATCGCATGGCATTGCCTCCGTGTCACGGAGGTAGCACTTGAACCTCCTTGAAATTGCCAAATTTAATTCACCCAGAGGCGAGAATGCCTCCCGCGTGCTGACGTGACACGCTCCATCGCGGAGCCCTCCTTGCTCTTCCTTGACCTTTTCCACTCCTTATTTCCAAGTCCATTCCCCATTTTTACCAACATGTATCTTAGCTTCCCAAAAATTCCATTTTACCGCAAAACAACACTAATCATGTTGGTTAGTATAAATTCACATTTTAACTAAAAATCACATGAGAATGCACAAGATCATGTGTGTGCGTCTATGTGAATCACTATAGGGTAGTGGCATGTTGACCTAGTTATGTTGATGTATTTGATTAAATCCTTATTGTATAGTTGTTTAGTTAATTGTTTATGTTATCCCGCATGCTTAGTACATTTCCAAGTACTGACCGCATGTCTTTTGTGCTATATCATCTCAGATAGATTCGGGTTTCCAGACTCGGCCTCGTGGTTAGATACGCTTCATCTCTACCCAGCAGCTATCGTGGTGAGTCCTCATCTTCCTGAGAGGACATAATTGATGTTCATATTATATTATGTTTCCATGTTGGGAGGGAGTTGGGCGGGGGCCTATCCCGGCCAACTCATAGTTTGACAGAAGGCTTTCAAACATGTTTAGACAGATTCAACATTGTATCTAAGTGCTATTAAGTTTCCCTTATGATTTTAATAGTTATTGTTATTAGCTGCTTATTCTTTGTTGTTAGTGGTTTCTCATGTTAAGTGTATGCTATGATTATTCCATGGGCCGACTTGGAGCATCTCGGAGTTCTTTGTCACGTATTACGGCTCCAGGGTGTGAACTCGGATCATTGATAACTGCTTGATATTGCCAGGGAAGCAAACTACGATTCTGAGGTTGGTACCTGAGCCTATATCACAAGCGATATAGCATAGAAGTATGTGTCAGTACTTTGAATGTATAGAGTATGTGAAGCTATGAAATTTAAGACATAAACATACTGATAAAAAACGTATATTTAAGGTAGAATGATATGAAATGACCTTGTACGTAATGTCATAAATAACCTGAAATTTGAAATCTTGTCAAGCTAGTAAAACTGATTAAAGGATCATATGCACTTTTATTCTGTGATCTAAGGCTTTGGATAATACTATGGGAATATTAGCTTGTTAACCATTATATAACCACGTAAACTAACGTGGTGTTAGATATAAACTCCATGATAAGACCCAATATACCTTTCAGAACATAAAAGCATGGCTATGTGATCCTTAGCGATGCCCATTGGATAAAGACCTATGGTGGCACGTATTTTAGGGGACACAGGTGTCTTGGAACCACAGAACCGCTCGGTGCTAAGTATTGTTCCCAACTAGCTCCTAAGTATAGCTAACTGAACTGATTAGCTCGAACTAGTGTCTTAAGGCTTCATCGAACTATTTATCACGGAAGTGTCTTGAGAGCCTAAAACACCTTGGCCCGAAAATATTGAGGTACTACTCACATTCTTTTGAAATGCGAGTATATTGTCTATGCTACTAGTACCATAAAGCATGGTTACATAAATCATGAGAAAACCATATATACTCTAAGATATCATACTATTTTTGAAACATTGTTAATTCATAAAATTAAATCTCAAATCATGCAAGAACCAAGAATCTGGATAGACATTTTACACGTTAATATTAACATCCCAATTACAGTATGGTACTAGTCATGAAAATTCCAGGAGATTAAGGATATAGAAAATTTCAACAACTAGAAAACCCTAGGCCATGATTTCTAAGAAACTTAAACTAGGCCCCATACTGTAGAAGAATTCCAGAAATACTTAAATCCAGGAAGAAAGTTTAAACCTGAGATGCTCTGAAATACTGTTTGAGTTCATACAGTGACTTTTTGAATGTTAGGAGAGAATTGGAGGAGTATATCAACTAATCCCCCTATAAAATATCACCATACAATGCAATTTAAGAGTTAGGAAATTAGGATTTTACAAAAATGTCCACGAGTAACCATTTCAGTCTACCCATCCCGGTGGTATGACCAAACCTATGAGTCGTGCCACGATCATATGATCCATAAAGTCACTTATGGCTAGGGACCCTGCCCTAAACCATTCTACGAAGTTTATCCTATAGGAGCCTACCACAATCTGTACAAACATACCACGGGTCATACCATTGCTGCGTGGTTTTATAATCTCCTAAAAACTTCTCTGAAGCTCATCTGTGGCCCCTTAGTACGATCCGTACTAGTATTCTGAATCATGACATAATTTATGGTTTCCTTGCCACTTTTTTGTCAAGATTCCCTGAACTCGTATCATGAATCATGGTATGACCGTGCGCCCCCAATGCGACTCGTATGAATCACCCATGGCTTACCCTACTGCAAACTTATAATTTCCTTACCACGAGCTTCATCTCTTGATACCACCTCCTCACGAGGTAGTACTATGAAGCTGGAAGGACTTTTCCCAATTTTCTGCATGATCAAGTTTTAAATCTAGGGGCTAGTCTTAGATTTTTCACTATTGTATGTTTTTCGAATACTTACTCTTATGTTGTTTCTTCTCTAAAGTTACTATTTTTTTAATTATTCTTCTACCAATACTTAGCATCTACTATATTTGTGTTAGTCTTATTAGGGTCAAGGGTGGGCTGATCTGATTGTTCTCCTTTTCCTCCATCTTATCCGCAGGAGTGTGATGAGCCCTTTGCTCCTATTGGGATGGATTCCATTTTTTCCTCATAAATTGTCTTGAATCCTCAAGTTGCTATTATTCTGTGTCTCTTTGTTCTCTTCCCCCATTATCTCTACTTATGTTTTTAGTGGTTCTGTGTTGTTGACCTTTGTTGATGTTTCCTTTTTCCTATTATCAATATTCTTCTTTGGGATGTATTTTTTCATGTGATTAGCTTCCCCTGTTGTGGAATTGAGGGTGACTGCTTTTTTCTTATGTGTCTTTCCTTCATTGGTCATGACTTTGTGAAATTTTTGTCCACCTATTGCCTTGTGTCCAATAAGTTTCCCTATTGTTTTCTTCTATGATCTTTAGTGTATTCCTTTTATCTTGTGTAGCACTAGTGGTCTCTCTGAATTTTTGCATTTTCGGTATTTGTAGGACTATAAAAGCATTATGGGTGCTAATAACAACCACTTTTAATCATTTTATGTTTTTCTTAGTATCACTATGTTTTGCTTGTTTTATCTTTTGCGTACTTTTCCTTTTCTTTGCATGCATTCTTGTTTCTCTATAAATTTCCAACCGTACTACTTAATAAGTAGTACGATTACTTGATCATGTTAGTTTTTCTTGTTCTTTCACAATGCTCTCTCTGAATTATTTCTTCAGTTACGGATGTAGGGCTATACCTTCTATCTTATTATGGCCTTGTAATTTACTTCATTATTGCCTTATAATTAGTAGTGACTATAATACTTTGGGATATAATCATATTTAAGGTTGATCCATTTAAATTTACTCACCCCTATGACCTCATTCTCTTCGAGTTTAAGTCATCTTCCATGTTGTGTTTAGTAGATCCACTTCTACTTTAACATCAACACAACTAGGTTTAATTTTTATTGTGTTTGTAGATGTCCACAATTAATGGTTTTCCACAGCGGTGCAAGTGAGAATACAACTACTCTAGCAAAAAAAAGATTAGGAGGCAAATCTATGAAGCTAATCCATGTTATTACTATCGATGTCTCTTCCATTGGGACAAACCAAGGATCTCATTTTGAAGGCCTCATATGAAATTATTGATCTTAAGTAATATGTGGATTTGACATCATCTACACATAATCATCCAATAGTGATAATCGAATAAGTATATGTACATTTTATACTAGACCTATATTACATGGTCCTTTGATCTCACATTAAATTTGTATAACCTTGTGAAGTTCATGAATATCTGACTTGTCATACCAATAATTTCCCACGGATACCATATTGTAGATCTTGAATTATCAATTGTTGCACTTTTAATGTTTTCAAAGTAGTCAGGGGTCACCATGTAGATAGACTACTAGTTTTCTACCGAGTTGTTTATGTGCATTTATTGTTCCAGGCATATTAACTCTGCGTATTTTGTCTTTAGAGGAAGAGCAGAGATATGGATGGAGTGCAGAATTGTGCTCCGCCCAGGGGCAGCACACCGGCTACAAGGGCCATTGGTGCGACAAAAAAGTGATGTTTCTTCATTAAGATTAGGGTTCTTGCGAGAAAGTAATTTTTTTCCTTCTCAAATAATTATTTAATTTTAAAGATTAAGATTTTTATTTCTAAATAATTAAAACTAATAAATATTATAGCAATAAAATTATCAACTAAAGAGGATGAATTTGAAAATAATATTAAGGAGGCTTAGAGTTACGATTTCTTCAATTATCGAAATCCTACACATTACGTTATCTCTAATCCTATAAATTTATTCCCTATAGTTGTGAAGAATCTGCTTACCTCAATTCTCTCTCAGGTAATTACGATAATTTACTAGATATATTTCTCTCAAACTACTCTAACTAGCAATTTCTCTTTGCTCACTAATGTCAAATCTTAATTATCTCTAAATCCGCTGCCAAATGCCCTTATTATAGATCCTCATATAGCTAAGGAGTGATGTTATTCAATAATAACCTAAATATTCGTTCTTTCTCAAGCAATACAGAATAAACAAGCACGGTCAATCGATAAACACTCGTCAATCAAAGTTTGAAATAAATACGTAGTTGAACAAGTAGAGAAATTTTAAGGACTAAATTATATTAAAAATTAACAAGAAAAATCATACAACAAAAGGTTCCATTGAAATCATAGATTAGGAAACTATCTACTCATAATATTGTTTAAGAACATAGCATAGAATTCCATAATGAACAAGTAAAAGAAAGGAAAGAAAGTGGAGACTCAAGCCGAATTCATTAGCTTGACTGCGTGTGTTCTTTTCATCCAAAATAACATGGACTCCCTCTAAAATAAATTTTAGGGTATATTTATATGACCTAGGTAAGTTGGATGGTCATCCAATTCAATCCAAATCTTAAAAAAACTAGTTAGGCTCATCAATTTTCGTGCTTCACACACGGACGCATAAAAGCTCTCTTAACTTCAAGTTGTTTACGCAAGCAATCCTTGTCTATGGACTTCACTTTGTTGTTTTTAAATGAACAAATCCTTGGCTCATCTAGGATCCGCTCGTGAACCTAGAAGACAAGCACCAGTTCCTTAATTCTTTGTTTTCTTGACTCGACTTGGACCAAATCATTTCCTTTTCAATTCATTTTTCATCCAAACCACAGGTCCACCACCCAAAAATAAAAACATAATAAGATCAAAACCCTATAATGATGTAAAATCACATCAATATGATCAAGATATGGGTTATAGTTAACAGTGTTTATAGAAAAAAAAGGCTAAAAAAAAAAAAAAAAAAGGGTGTTTCTGCCCCGAAATCCCTAAGATCGGACTCGGGGTTGAGACGGAGAAAACAGCATTTTCTGCACACCGAGTCACAGGGCGACGCCCAGTGACCCTTCGGGATGACCATGATCATTACGTGACTCGTAGTGAAAGTTTGACTTAGTTGAAAATTTCAAGTTTGGGGTGACCACGGAAGTGTGACCACGAGTCGTGGTCAACCCTATGACCGATAGGTGACCCATGGTCAAGAGTGGTTTAAGGATTGAAAGGGTGGGCCGGTGTTGGCGACGAGTGGGTCGCCACGAGTCGTGTGTGTCCCTCATGGTGACCATCGAGAGGAAATTTAGCGGAGTGTTGTGCTGGCGAGGTGGCCGAGTCGTGGCCATAGACAACAACCCGTCCAGTCCCTCGTTGGGACTGGCAGTCCTATTATTTCCCCGAGTTTATTAAGGAATTTTCCATCAAGTTCTATGTTCCTAAAGGCCTAAACTACGTCGTTTTAAGCTAAGAATGGAGTGTTTTAAGAGGGAGTTAAGTCACTCTAAGCCTATCTATTCATGCATGCAAACTTAGGAGTTTTAAGAGGTGATCAGAACTCTAGTTCTTCAAGGTTCTTCCTCAATTCACTTTGGGAAATCAAGTAAATTGAGAAAATCGAGATCCTTGGGTATGAAAGGCTATAAATGGGTGAAATTATTCAGACCCATGCCCAATTCCCTCTCAATTCATGATGTTCTAATTGATGATTTCCTTGGTGTTTCTACCCAATACATGAATTCCTAAGTATTAATCATGGTATGATCTAAAGAATATTTTGAATGATGAATTATGATTAATGGGGAGAAGATTTTACAATGTTTTAAATTATAAATTATGTCTTCAAGTTTTTAAACTATGATGCCCATCCATGAATGTTCATAAAAGTTGAGATCTATGAGATATATGTTCAAGTATGATGTGATGTTTATGAAATAGTATGATTTTGAAATATCCATGTTATGTTCATATTTTCAAAATTGAATCAAGTTGATTTCAAACATGTTAAAATATTGGGCAAACCCTTATGATCCAAGTATGACATATGAATTCATGAATTATCTTACCATATGGTTTTAGAGTTTAGACTCCCATTATTTTCAGCTTGAGGTATTGTTTGAGCCAAGACTCCTCATGTTATGATTTCAAATTATGCATTAGCATGTTATTATTCGGGTTCATCGGACGATGGTCGGCTTTGTTGAAAAATGATGGAGAGCATATGTATGTTGCAAATTAAGTGTCACTTAGGAGTAGCTGGGGTGGGTGCCCCCTATTCCTCGAACTTGGCATGTGGTATGATAAGGTTATTTGGGACATCCTTTTGGAGGTTTCCCTTCCCCATGGGGTCCCTTCCAGATCTGATATCGATATCATGGTAACGCCCTACAAATACGAAAGGCTGGACAGCTACACTTGTTTAGTGTTAAAGTGGGGACCACGTAACTATCGTTGTAATGTCGATTATATGTGAGTCTACCATTGTTCCTCATGATTTCAGTTATGAATGTACTTCAGTCATGATATTATATTTTCAACTGGTTTGACCTAATGTTCAACTTTACTTAAGATTATCAATTTTGACTTTGGGTCATTCGATTAAGTTATGATGTCACGCCCGAGCCTACACCCTAGACATGGCTCATGGTACTTGAAGCCACAAGTGACCCCAAGTCAACCCCTGGTCTATCATTCACTATAATTCTGAGTAAAACAAGCACAACGGAAATTTAAAGTAATAACATTAAGGCATTTTTATGAAAATTTAAATAAAACTTAAAACATGGAAGCGCATATACGTAGGTATGAAATCACTTATAGCGATGAGTTACTGGGACAATCCCAGCTAACTCTAAGTCTAAATGGCTTAAAAACTGAATATAAGAAAATGAAAATAAGGCCCTCGAATAGTAAGGACTCACACTAAATATGCGGATGGGGAGGAGGCTCGAGATCATAGGTCAAACATTTGCCGAATATGGGAGCACATATTTGTATCTTTGAAATGATACTAGCAAAAGTATGCGTCGGTACTTTGAATGTACTGGTAAGTAAGAGATGTAAATAGCATGAAAAACTAGTAGTGAACTAAAGTGACATGAAATGACCAACAAAATACGAAAACTATACAGCGAAGTATACGGATATGGTCAATAATGTTTATTAATTCATAAACTTATGCCCTAAATTTGAAATACTGTACCAATGCAGACCTACATTAAACTGATACAGATGAGAAATATGAGAGTGGACTAGCGACTAGTGGGAGAGTCATGGCGACATTTAACAGTGAGCTAGACGTGAGTCGATATACACCCCATCGGGTAGGACCAAATATACTTTGTCGGGGTATAAGGCATGAACTGGATGATCACATAAATTTGGGGCCAATCAGGCTAATAAATGTTGTAACCTATCTTTGAAACGTGGATTAAAGGAACACAGGTCTTATTTGGAACCGACCCGCTCGGTGCAAAGTCCTACTCCCACTGGAAACCTATACTTATCGCTAGGATGATAGCTCGAAACTGGGGTCCAAGACTGTCAAAGATATATAAATGAATGTACCAAGAGAGTCTTATCGGACTAGATTTTGGCGGGTTCTAGGCGAGTCGTGTTTGCTTGTGCAGAGCGTCACCATCTAAAAACAAAGCGTAAAAATGGAAGCTGGGGTCTAAGGTTGGTCGAGCTATATGTCTAAAATGTCATGACCACCTAATGGACCAAACAAATTAAGTCCCCAGTCCGATATCTTGGAGGCACCATTGACACCTTGGGGAAAGAGCGAGTGCGATTAGTTGACAAGTTAGAAGAGTTCTAAAGAGGTTCTATATTCTAAGCCGGGCTGAACTACTAAGCATACTAATAGAGAACCCAACTCATTCCAACAAAACACGAATCCCATAATATGGAAAAATTTCAAGAATTAAAGGAATCTCGTCGACAAGGTTAAATCATTGATCAATGGAAAATTTCTAAACATATAAATAATAAGAATCACTAGGAAATTAGCCCAAATCGCACTTCACAAACTAGATGAAATTTAATACACAAATAGTCTTTACTCGAAAATTTAGGACTTAGAATTCACTTTTGTGAGAACATCAACATTGAGGTAGAATTGATGGATATCATATTAATAATAAAGAGAGGAAATCATTCTAGGTGAAATTAACAAATAATAACATGTAATTTTTTCGTATTCGAAAGCTCGGGGTTAAAAGCCCCGATAGGGAAACGATGGGAGGGTTTTGGGGGACACAATGGAAGAACAATTCCCCTTGTTGAATTCCATACGAGTAAAATCCTTCCCGAGATAAGAAGCTTGAAGCGCCTGTAGAGATAAAAGCCCCTAGTCTTGCTTGGAGAGTTCTTGAGAGAGCGTTAGATCCTTTATAAGAGCGAGAGTGGGGAATGAGGAATGCACTGGCGCACAGCTTGCCATCGCGCATGCTCTTAGCATATCTTCTAGGTCTGAATGGTCCTCTCGGCTTTCCATTAGGTCAGTAGTTAAAACCGTGTTGAGTTTGACAAGGATAGTCCATCTTTGAAAGGACTTCCCGAGTGTGAGGTGAACTAAGCTATAAGTATTAGCCAAGGAACCCATGAGTCTGACTAACTATCGGATGTAAAGTTTGGCACTGATCCTCAATTTGAGTTTGTAGTTTTTAACTTGGAGGAAATGAGGCGACTTAGTCATCCAGATCTGTACCACGAGATTAAGTCATCTTTGTCGAGCGAGTAGAAGTGAGCCATGTGAAATCACATATTCACCTCTTCCAACTTCCACGTGGGTATGCGACATGGGTCATACCTCCTGGTTTCCTAGTGATCTACCTTAACTTGTTGGCAATTATGACACTGTGCTACAAATTTGGCGATGTCCTGCCAGTTCACACCGGTAAATATCCACTCAAGTCGCGGTACATTTTAGTAGCACAGGGAGTGAATGGAGTATCTCGAGTTGCGTGCTATAACCAATATCTTTTGTCTCAATCAGCATTATTCCTTATCTTCCCTTCAGTAATATAAGCACACCATCTCTTCTTTTGGAGAAGCTCGAAACCTCCTTTCACGAGAAATTTGCTTGTAAGTTTAAGTGATCCAAATCCTCATCTTGTCCGGACTTAGCTTCAACTACCAAGGATGAATTGATCAACTTTCACACCACCCCACTTTGTTTGAGTACCATTTGCACCCCTACTTAGGGCTAGTCCGTGAACATCCCTTGCTAACTCCTTTTTTGTTTTCCTCGATATGTGTCACTCTAGACCATGCGCTTGGGGGTCGGCCACAACATTGGCTTTGCCCGGGTTGTATAGTACACTCATTTCATAATCTTTAGTAATTCCAACCACCTTCTCGGCAGTAGATTTAGATCCTTTTGACTCGGCACGTGCGAGGACTCTTATGATCTGTAAATAAATCTATGTGAGCTCCATAAGTAATGCCTCCATATTTTAGCTTAAAACCACCATTTGCCAAGTCCAAGTCATGAGTTGAATAATTCTTCTCATGAGCTTTGAGTTGTCTAAAGTAGGCTATCACTTTTCCCCCTTGCGTCGAACGCAACCGGGTCCAACTGCAGGCGTCTGTCAAACAACCAATCCATCTGTCCATTACGGGGTTAGGGTGGAGATGTTGATCGAGTCTTCAGCTCTTGGAAACTCTGCCCACACTCGTCTTACCACTAAAATTTCACCTTCTTAGAGTTAACTTAGTTGGGAGATGCTATGGTGGAGAAACCTTCCACAAACCATTGGTAATATCAGCTAAGCCCAACAAACTCCTGATTTAGTAGGAGGTAGGTCTGGGACAAGCTTTCAGCTGCTTTGCTATCTTGTGACGGTCTACTTGTATCCCTTCACCTGAGACATGTCCCTAAAAGTCACGGACTTTAACCAAAATCCACACTAGCAGAGCTTTTAGCGAATAGCTGGCGGTCTCTAAGTGCTTGTAATGCTAATCTTAGGTGATTAGAATGTCTTCCTCATTTCTAGAGTATACTAAAAATGTCATCAATAAATACAATGACGAACATAACCAGTCTTTGCTTGAAGACTACGTTCGTTAAATCCATGAAATTTCTTGGGCGTTTGTTAACCCCAAGGACATCACCACAAATTCAAGACCATATCCGTTATGAAGAATGTTTTAAATTATATCACTCTCTCAACCCTTAACTGATAGTATGACCCGATATGATATTTGAAACAAGCTGGCTCCCACTTCAAGTAGGTCGTCCAATTACAGGTAGGGGATACATTCTTATTTGTGACTTTGTTCAACTAGGTAATCTATGCATATTACGGCGTGCGAGTCCTTCTTGCATACGAATAGCACTAGGGCACCCAGGGGGAGGGGAATGGCTCTGGTAAAACCCTTGTCAAGAAGATCCTTTAGATGCTCCTTGACTCCTTCAGCTCTCGATTGGAGCCATTCTCTAAGGAGGGATGGAGATGGGGCGTATGCAGGAGGAGATCTATTAGAAGTCTATTTCTAGTTCGGGGAACTCAGAAGATCCTCAGAGTATCAGGAACTCACTAACCCTTTGGAACTGATTGGATAATTTGGGGTCTCAAAGTTGGAATCCTTGACCCGAACTAGATGATAAATACACCCCCAGATGACTTTCTAGGCCTTAAGGTAGGAAATAAACCTACCCTTTAGGCGTTGAACTTCTTGCCATCCATTCTAACACTTTGGTTCATTCGGCGAAACTTGAAAACTCTAGTTGCAATCGGCGAGGCTGTAGCGAAGTGCAGCCAAATCCATGTCGAGAATGAGGTCCAAAATTGACGTGTATTTTACTACACAAGTCAGTGGAATAACTTTACGGAGACGTGCTGTGAGTTTATACACCCGCGCTCCGCCCGACTCGCCAACGGGGTGAGGCGAGATTGGTTCTTAGAGGACCTCAGACTGATGTTGAGCTGGGTGCTATATAGGAGTCACAAATGAGAGAGTGCCTTCTAGATCTAAGAGGGCGTACACGTCTAGATGGAAGAGGCGTAACATACCGGTAACTATGTCGGGTGAGCTTTCCCTAATGCGCGGAAAGATAGAACGCAAACGATCACGGCGCCATCTATACCTAATGTGTGCTTTGTTGGGTTGGTCGACTGTTAGGGCGATGATGTGGTGGATTATGGTCTCCCTCGCCCGGTGATATGGACACTCACGAGCTAATATACGATTGTCCACACCCAAAAAACCCTCTCGACTCTAAGAGCACTCACTGGTGGTTCCCCACACTTGGGACAAGCATGATACTTGTTCTACCGATTCTATGGGCACAGGCAGTGTCGAATGACCCCTCCTCCGTCCACAGCGGGGCGAAAGGTTGGGCAACGCTAAACTGGGTGTTGGGGCTCTCTCTCTTGTTGTTTTCACATTCTTCTGTGTGGGTGAAACTACCGCTAGACCTATACGTGGTAATCTGGTAGCTATCCTTTCTACGTTTGTTCTTACGCTCCAGTATCTTTTAGTTTTCGGCCTCAGCTCTTATTGGGCATACACAATTATGCTTGAGAGGTCCATATCCTTGATTAGCATCGCCGTCACACTCCTTGAGGACCCGGGTTGACACTGGGCCAACAAACTTCAGCATGCGAGCCCTTGGCTAGGCTACCATATACGGAGCATAATTAGACAGCCTAGTAAACTCCAGACATACTCCTCCACGGATTACATTGCCTTGTCGCAAGTTCTGCAAACTCCGCCATCTTACAGCCTCCCTCAGCTCGAAGGAAAAACCTGTCCAAGAAGGCATGTGGAACTCCTCCACTCCCACTAGGTCCACGCTCTCGGCTGGCGCCTCCTTCCACTGCATACCACACAGGCTACCCCTTTGAGTGAGTGACGGCCGGGTGTTCTCTCAAAGGCTGACACCATAATTCCAGGTGATCTTTCTAATCTCATCTACAAAGCACTTGTGGGTCTTCTCCCACCCTTTGTTCCATGAAAATGCAGGAGGTTCATTCGGGTAAATCCCGCATCGATTAGCTATTCTTGGACCCATTTGTGGCTTCACTAGAACCACCCTCTTTTGATTCACCTTGCTCGGTGAATGCAGTGGCATTGGACCAGTGCTCTAAACTCTACAGAGTGGACATTGTGTCGTTACGGTACATTGAAATTTGGTGGGGCAGGTCCGTGGCGTTCGACCACTTCTTCCGTTCTTGCATTTAGGAGGCATGGTTCACTTAAATGAAATAGAGCACGAGTTAGAACGGCGTTTCTAGAATTGAACCTTAACGCACAATAAGGAGTATGAACAAAGGGGAATTTCCAAATAACATATTGCCATCCCTACTGCGTCATAAGTGTGGCGTGCGTCACACCCATGAGGCACTCTATTCTATGCGCTTTCATATTTTCCATGGATACTCTAAATCTAGTGCTCTAATACAAAGTTTTCCATCCAGAGCCTACACCACCAGATGTACGGTACTTGAAACCTAAGTGACTCAGTCAACACGATCTATCATTCGGTATAGTCTGAGTAAAACAAATTGCTTGAATTTTTAGTAATAACATTGAGCATTTTTAATTGAAAATTTAAAATAAAACTTAAAACATGGAAATGAATATCTATGGGTAGGAAAGCCTTCTAGCGATTGGATTGCGGGAAAAGCCCCGGCTAACACTAACTCTAAGAAATAAGCGCAGCCGACTATAACAAAATGAAAATAAGGCCCTTGAATGATGAGGACTCCACTAAATATGCGGTGAGGAGGAGGCCCGAATCGTGGCGATTAGCTGTTGCGAATCTGGAACACACATTATTATCATGAAACGATACGGCATAAAGTATGCATTAGTACTTTAGAATGTGCGCGAGTTAGTGAGAGATGTAAATAAGAGGCGAAGAACTAGTAATTAAATTGAAGTGACATGAAATGACCAACTAAAAATACTTAAAAGTAATACAACTACAAAATATACTGATATGAGTAAGATGACAATACTGGCTGATGGTCATAAACATTCCCTAAATTTGAAGAGCTGTATCACGAGATACTACGATGGCCGATGCAGATGAGAAATGCGAGAGTGGACTAGCGGCTAATGGGAGAGTCTATAGCAGGCATTTTAACTACGTGAGCTAGGCGTGGAGTACGTGCACCCCATCGGTAGGACCTAATATACCTTATCAGGGAATAAGGAAACTTTTGAACAGGTGATCCGCCAAGTCTCGGGGCCAATCGGGCCAAGTAGCATTTGAAACCTATGCGACAGCGTGGTTTTGGGAACTTGGGTGCGCTAGAACCCCGGCCCACCTCGGTGCGAGTCCCTGCTCCCTTCAGAGCCTATCTTGACTTCTAGGCTGATAGCTGGAAGTTGGGGTCCAAGACTAGTCAAGAACATATAACTTAAAGTACCACAAGTCTTAGCGGACAAGATTCTAAGCTGGGTTCTAGGCAATTCGAGTTGCTTATCTAGAGCGTCATAACTATCTAAGAACAAACCCTCATTTGAACTGGGGGCTTGGGGCTAGTCGAGCTATGTATCTTAAATGTCATGACCACCTAATGGATCAAAACTAAATTTTTAGTCTGATTCACAATATGCGGGGCACCACGACACCTCGAGAAAGGCGGAGTCAAGCGTCGGTTGACTTAAGTTCGAATAGTTCGAAGAGGGTTCTATGTTCTAACTAAGGCGAACTACAAAATAAGCAGAACCCAACTCATTCCAACAAAAGCAGGGAATCCCATAATATGGAAAAATTTCAGGAATTTAATAAATCTTATCCGACAAGGTTAAAATCATTCTTATCAATGGAATATTTTCTAAACATATAAATAATAAGAATCACTAGGAAATTCAGCCCAAATCGCATTTCATAAACTACATGAAATTTAATACACAAATATTCTTTTCAAAAAATTTAGGGCTTAAATTCACTTTGGCAAGAACACATACATCAACAGGTAAGGTAAAATTGATGGATATCATATCAATAATAAACAAAAATCATTCTTGGTGAAAATAACAAATAATAATAAGTAATTTCTTCGTATTGGGAAACGGAGCTAAAAGCGTAGAGAAACGATTGGAGGTTTTTGGGGACACAAAGGGAAGAACAATTCCCTTGTTGAATTTCCAACACGATTAAATACTTTCAGAAAAGCTTGAACTGCGCAAGAGATGAGAAGCCTAGTCTTGCTTGAAGGATTCTTGGAAGGAGAACTTTCGATCCTTTCTAAGAAGCTGGGAGTGGAGAATGAGGAATGAATCATTTTCCCCATAAAAACGACATATTTATGCTTGGGAGAGTAGAAATTACCAAATAGCCATAGAAATTCGGCGGAAAAATATATCGGGTGCACCTAACGGGTCATGGTGGCCCGACCACGACTCGTGGTCAACTTTCCATCCCGAGAATCTGTGGGATCCTCCCGTAGGTCACCACGAGGGACCTAAGATTCTTTGTCCAATGACCTCGACTAGAAGTGGTCACTAGTCACGTGGACCACACTATCTCATTTAGAGATTTGTGCAGTCGATAGCGATTCACCTAACGAGTCGTTGGAACCTATGATGACTCATTGAGTACTCCTCAGAGCAGCTATAGTCAACTAAATATATTCCCAACTCGGGCTAACCATGGCCGGCTCGGTTCATGGTCATTGGCTGTAAAACTTGTGATGTACTCGTTGAACACCTTTGTCTCCCCTCTTTAAATTATTAAAACCTCATTCTCACGGTTCACCCTGGCGAGTCGTGAGGTCACTTAATGACTCGTTAGGTGGATCATCCTGTAAGCTTTTGAAGCTTTCACGATTTCTTGATTTAGAGTTATATTTTGAGTTTCGATGCAACCCATATGATGTTAGAGTTATGTTCAAATCATGATTTCGAAAAAAGCATGCAAGCCCTACTCTCAGAATCTAATCTTGATTATGTTTTATACTATCATGTTTAATGATTTTACTTACTTATAAGATTTACATCGTTTCATACTCCATTACATTCCACGTATTGACGCATACTCTATATTGTATCATTTTATGATATAGGCTTTCAAACTATCCAGACTTAGTCCTTGCTAAAGTCAGACTTTCAGGTTAGCATTCTACAATATCGTGGTGAGTCCTCATCTTGTGAGTTCCCTTAGTTGTGTTTTGTTTTCGGTTTCAAGCATGTAGGTTAGTTGGGATGCGCCCTTTGACTCGTCGATATTAGAAGCTTATTGGACATAGTTTGTATTCAACTTTGGATGATGTATGTATTCATAAGTTAAGTTTTGTTTGACTTCCTCTATATTATCTATGATGATCTTTCTCTTATATATATTTGAATTTGATGTATGTTAATTCCATGGATCGACTTGGGCCTTTGGGTTTCTTGTCCCTTGTCTGATACGGGCTATGTTTGGGTTGTGACAAACTTAGTATTAGAGCATTAGGTTTTGAAGTTTCCTAGGTTATCGATGACAGCCACGTTAAGTAGAGTCTTTTTTCATGGGTGTGAAGCGTGCCACACTTGTAGTAGAATACGAACGTTTAGGAAATGTTTCCTTCTTTCATAATCTAAGTCATGAGATGGCGTCTCTCTATCTTCTAACTCGTGTTATACGTGTGCGAATCATACACTCCTCCACATATTTAATGGAAGGAGAAATGCGTGGGAATGGCCATGAGAATGGAAACGAGAGGCGGGCATCAACGGGCCTAGGTCCATGTAGAGCATATGCAGGAGTCAATTGCTACGCGGAGTTTAGGAAGCCATTCGAGATATTAATCAGTCCTTTACCTCCCAGGTCAATCAATAGGTGGTAGTGCTTGTCCCTCAAAATGGGAATGCGGCGTAGGGTTTGAGATTTTCTAAGGATGAACCCAGGAGTTTCCTAGTCAAAGGTGGATGAGGATCCACATGAGTTCATTGATAAATTCTAAAGATCACCAGTCATGGGGGTGAATCAAGAGGAGTGCACTTGATTTAGCCTCATCTTAGTTGTAGGGGTTTCACACATTTGGTTAAACGGTGGAAGGATAGTAGGAAAGTGGGAAATGAGCCCTATTTTTTGGGTGGGATGAGTTTTATGCACATTTACAGGCGGTTCTTCCCTCGTGAGATGAGGAGACTAAAGCGAAGCTAAATTCGTGAATCTAAGACAGGGAGGATGAAAATGCGAGTATGCCTTAGAAGTTCACTTTCGTCCTATCCAAGTATGCACGAGTTAGTTGTTGATGGAGAGCGAAGTGAGCGAGGTTTGTACATGGAGTGGTGAACTACCTGGACAGGATTGTAGGACCGCCATGCTACATGGAGATATGGATTTTCCTTGAATGGTTGTCGCCCAGTAGATGGAGCGGTGCATCTAAGAGAGAGATGCCAAGAGGTCAGTAAGAAGCGGCTATGATGTTACACCCGTAAGATTCCGACATCTAGATGACACATTCGCACGTTAGTTAAGCATATTTTGAAGTATACGTGCTAGGTAAAGGCCGGAAAAGATCGGACGAAAATCTATTGAACCACCCTTGGGGAGGCCGAGGCGGCCCCTCACGCGTGGCACCCGTGTCCACGGAGGCGGGGCCACCGCGTTGGCCTCAGTGACACGTTGGGCCTATCCGGGACCAAGTGTCTCAGCCCTTGGGTTGTGATGTTATTTCCATAAAAGTGAATTTCCGAGAGCGTGTGAAACGAGGAGTGAAGGCGAAGGAGAGTAATATATATCCGTTTGATTACGCGCAGCGAAGTCTAATCTCAAATTAACCTCGAATTAGAGAGGTATTTAGAGGCGGGGAGCATTCCTACGGTTTTGTTTCGCGAAATACGGCCGACGAATGATCGAATACTTAGGACCAAGGTAAGTAAATTTGCTCAAATAGTGTCAATATTATCTAGGCATGAAGTGAATACTTCTCCCTTACGGACTTACGAAAAATAGCAAGTTTTTTCGGCCGTCTTTCGATAAGCCTAAAGTTTAGGCTATAATTATATCAGTGACGTCGTCCCCTTGAGCTGCGTTGTATTTAGTGCTAATTATGTCTATATGAATGGAGTTGGGAGAAATAGCTGAGTAAGGCGTGAGCCTCAGTCAAAGCAGTCGAGATAACTCGAGGTTAAGGTATGTAGAAGTTGTTCTTCGGCAAGTTATTAAGTCTTAGCTTTGTGAATCTGTCAGCTTCAGTATTTGAAACTGTGGAGTTGAATGTTGAAATGAGTAAGTCAATTCTGGTTTGCGTTGCCGTATCGTATTTCGGTCAAAGATAGAAAAGCATGCGCCAAAGAGCAAGTTAGCATTCCAGATTTTGTATAGCCTATTGCATGATTAACAGCATGTTGTAGAATAAAAAGCGATTTTGAAATAAAAGCTAGTAGTAAACCGTAGACAGAGCAGAGTTTTATGGCTACAGACTAGCCATTGAATAGATAATATCTTGTCTGATTAGCCAACAGGTTAAAAGAAAAGATTGCAGAATCAGTATATGCAGTAAAGATTTAGTTTAGTACGAAGAGATCGAAACGAGACTCGAGATTTCGAGATAGTCTTTTCGAGTTATACATGCTTGCTATTTATATGTGCTATTTGCTTGTTTGGGGCTTGTTGTGGCGTAGGGCCTGTGAGCATCCTTGCCGCCCACAGGTTGGTAATCGTGTCGCCACGAGCGGGTGGGTTTGCATCTGAGGGGTATGGCATGCCTAGTCCCAGATTAGACGAAGATAGGATGAAGCTTTCCCTTAGCGAGTCGATAAGCATTTCGGTTGTCTCCACAGTTTGTCCCGGGTGACGGTGCGGCTCAGGTTTAGATAGCCAGGGAGCAGGACTATCTGCGTACGTACATTCCAGTTTGTCTCCCTGTGACTTGTTCCAGGTGAGCAGGTGCGGCTCCGGTTTCGGAGCCTTTTGAGGAGAGTTCAGGGGGCCGGACCTATACATTGCGCCACGTACAGTGCTTCCGATTTCGAATAGCCGAGGGGTGAGACCCTATCTGTTACTTGTCTACGAGTCCTTCGGACTCGAACACGGTATTTATAGCAGAGGCCGAGGCCGAGCCGGAGACCCGGGGGCCGGTAGAGGAGCTCAGTGAGCGAGATGAGTGGAGTGACTTATTTTGTGGGTTTTGGCCGGGTAGGGGTATATGGGTGTTTGCTTGCTTGGTGCCATCCGGCTTATGGGGGGTTAGGTATTGGCTCTTATTACTTGTATATCTATTTATGTGTTATATACTAGCTACTGAATGCTTGAGCCGTCGCGTTTATAGGTACGCCTCGCCTTATCGATCTGAAAGCATGATCCAGTTCATACCCATTTGACCAAATTGATTATCCTCACGCCCATACCGGATTTGCTAGTTATCTTTGTCTTATTTGAGTTCCTTTCAGTCATGTTATTAGTTGCTTTGCATACTCGGTACAGCCGGTATTGACATCGATTAAGGGCGCTGCATTACTTACTGCCCGGTACTCGTAGGCGAGGAGTGATCCTCGTGATTCCGTCCCATTTGTTGAGTTGTCGGCTCATTTGTCATCAGAGTCTAATTCCCAGAGGTCTAGCTCTTTTGCGCATTAACACGGTATGGGTAGGTGGGGCCTATTGATCGGTTCTGTCATTACTCATAGAAATTTGCAGATTGTATGTTTATCTCCACAGTAATTGATTGAGCCGGTCGTGTGAGGCCGTGCGGTTGTATAGTTGTTTAGAATCCTTGTTTTTATGTTGGCCGTGTGAGGCCATGTTTTGATAGTAGTGGTGACCTTGCCGGTCACGTAGCTTTTCAGTTTTTCTTGTTAAGTTTCAGATGTTCTGGTCAGCTGTTATTACAGTACAAGTGGCTATAGGCCCGGATGGCAGGGCTGTGTTTGCGACGTTATATAGCGTTGTTTCGAGGAACACGAGATAGAGCTGAGCGGGCACCGGATGTGCCTCGGCCCACCGATTGCGGTCGAGGTCCCTCTAGGGCACCGGGTGCAGTCATAACCCCCCAAGGCGGGGCGTGACAAACTTGGTATCAGAGCAGGTCGTGTCCTAGGGAGTCTACAAGCCGTGCTAAGTAGAATCTAATCTATGGATGTGTTGTGCACCACATGCACTATAGGCGAGGAGGCACAGGCATGATGAGATGGTTGCCTCTTCTTTCTCGGTCGGTCGTGCTATGAGCGGTACAGTATAGGTTTGGAGTCCTAAAAACTTGCAGCTGTTCACTTGATTACGAGATACAGAGGCAGATCAGCAATACCCTATCACGATGAGAAGATCGAGATATAGCAACGAAGAGGGTACCATCAAATACAAGATAAGTACGGCGGCGAAGGAGGTGAGAGACCTCCCGGCGTGATACCTTTATCGGTACTATTCCAGTGCTCGTTGATAACATCAACGAGTAAGAAGTATAATGTATATACGAGGACTTATGACATCCGAGCGCTTCCGCAAGTGTACGGGTCGTGCAAGTAATATAGTGGCTCTTTTTTAGAACCGAATTGTCGAACCCACGGGTTTGGACCCATTCCTCTAACCTTCTATCCATTTCTAGTGTGATCTTAAATATCTAAAGTGTTGGTGATAGACATTTCGATTGAAGAATAATTAAGTCTAAGTTTGGGTCAACGAAATATTCTGAAATTACTCTAGGAGCAACATAGAGTTAAAGCCAGATAATCACGCGATAATACGATTTGCAATGGAATAAGCATGAACTATCAATTATTGTCTCACTTAATTACAATTGCATGTTCATGGTCTTTCGATCCTCTAAACCGGCAATCTAGCCTCTTTGCATCATTGACAGAGTTTAAATTTACTCTAGTTGCGGGCAATCAATTATGTTTGTAGTTTACGGGGAAGCGATTAGGGACTTTCGTGCGTCTAACCATTTTAACTTCGGCTTAGCCTCCCATGACTACTTCTTGAGTGGTGATGTGACATCCAAGTTGGTCTTTCATAACCCCGTGTAATGTCAAGCACGGTGTTAGGGTATATTTCTATCCAAACCACGGAACCTCTCCCGAGATTACTTCATGCTCCCCATATCTCATGTCCTGACCTAGGTAATGCCTTCTCAAGCTTCTTCCCAAGCTAACAAATATTCGTTCATGGTGATCAATCATTAAAACAACCAACAAATCGAGAATGCAAGATAGAAAATAACAATCAATAACTTAATTCCAAAATAATTTCATAAAATCACAATCACATAATCATGGCTACACCCCTGGGAAGGGTTCTAATATTCATGTTAGTAAACTACTCACTACTATTAATCTACTCTAAACTACATACTTACACGAGTTTGGTAGATGAGAAGGGGAATTTGACAAACCCTAGCTGAGTTCTCCCACTTCTCCCTTCTCTCCCTAGAGGTTTTCGAATAAAAATCGTGACCAAATGGAATTAGGAGCTAAGGGTCCCTATATTATAGTAAAATGGAGAACGTATAATTTGGCTGTGGGTGGAACGGCTCCGTGTCTGGAGTGTATCGCGAACACGCCTCCGTGACACGGAGGCATGTAACTCGGAACAACCAGAAAATCGGCCTCGGCAGCACTTTGCCACGTTGCCCGGCGTGGCACGCTGCTTGGGCAGCACGTTGCATCCTCCTGGTTGCGCAGAGCCACCCCTACCGTGGCACGTTGCCAACCGCTCGCGGGTGGGCTGTTTTGAGGCAGCACTGTAGGTGGCACGTTGCGTGCGCGAGGTGAAGGCTGTTTTGGGCCTCCCTCTTTGCCGGCGTTCGCGTGTTGATTCCGTCTCAAGCCTCCTACTTCACCAACTCATGGATTAGCTCCTCAAAAGTCATCAAAACCTACAAAGCAAAGGCTAATCATGTTGGTTAGCACATGTCTTCACATTTATATAAAAATCACATGAAAATGTATAAAATAACCCCGACAACATGACTAATTTAAGTTATAAAGCGTAACACGGGCATGATATTATTTCCCATGATCACAACCCCACACTTAAAGCCTTGTTCATCCTCGAACAACCTTTTACATATCGTGCATATGGAGACTCACACACTTAACTAATTGCTTAAGATAATTCAAGCTACGGCTATAATAATTACGTAAGATACAAGCTAAAATTAGAGCATGCACAGTTAATCACAGAAATGAAATATAACTATGTTAAGACACCTAACCTCAAGAATCGACTCTCAATCTTAGCAAACTCGTGCAAATCCAACTGATTAGAAATCCCACATGAATTTATCCTTCATTAAACACATGTGCTCTCACGGAAAGAGTTACCCAATCACACGCAAAAACAATTTTTACATCACAACATGTGTGGGTACATAAATAAAAATTACACTCACTCTCACAAAAAATTCACATGCATCATGTGTCATGACCCATAAGCACCCTTAGTGTTTTTACTTCACTAATTTGAGGATGTATGGCGCTAAGATCAAGTAGGACTTTGTCGGTTGTAATGTAACTCAAGTACGGGTAGGTACTATTATGACGATAATAGTGACTATCTTTCTAAGCGCTTTTAAATCATCACGCCCTCATGGCGAACTTTCCTTATCTTCACCTTTTTATCCTTGGTAGTTTTCTTTTTCCTCTTTTGTTCCCCTTTATTTAGGCACTTTTGGCTTTGTAGTAAGGAGTTTTATAAATAATTTTTTATGAATTTATTTTCTTACTCCTTAATAGTGATCGACCACTTCACACAAGTGCACCTTTGTCCTTTCTCAACTTCCACAACTTGCTACTTTTCATTTCTTTTCATTCCTCTCACTCCTTTACTCTTTTAGATTTTTCTTCTCAAAGCGCTTAGGAGCTTTGGGTCAAATTCAAGGTTAATGAAAGAAAAGGATTAGCTTATGTTGCGACTATCAAGAATAGGCTCAAGCTCATGGGGCTAACCCAAGTTAATTTTTCAAGGTAGGTAAAGCAGGGATAAAAATAAGGTTAATTCAAAGAAATGCCTAAATCATCTCCTACAATTCACATCCTTCATTTCGTTTAATAGACACACCAGGCAAGTTTTAGACAATCCACAATAGCATAGAATGCTCAAAAACCTTACACTCATGGCACATGCTCAATTCAAGACACATTCAGCGAGACTCTTACTCAGCTAATCACAAGAATTCAAAATTAGCTAATAATATTGAGTCAAATTCAAAAACCTAAGATGTCTCAAACAAAGTTATATTACTTGCATGCTTCAGCAAGGTATAACTTGCATCTTACAATCCTCCATCTACCACTTTTCCTTATTTCAAAAACCAGCTAAACACCAAATTACTTCACGGTTTCATAAACCCGACATCTATCGAATAATTTTCCTCAAGGCAGTTTGTCATCCATCCATCGTCGAAACGGTCCCCTAACGCAGCTAAAACATTATGTGCGAGATAAATAAAAATAATAAAAAATTAAAAATTTTATTCTTCGGTTCAAAGACCCCAGATCGGAAAAGAACCGAAAAGAAAAACCAACGGGTGATGAAGTCATGCTTGACTCACAAAAAAAAAAAATTTCTAAAATTTTTCTCACTTTTATCACACAACCATTACATTCACCAACAATTTGTTAAGCACAAAAATTTTGAAATTTTCCACAATTTCCCTCACCCCAAACTTAAATCATGCTATGTCCCTCATAGCATCAAATTAATATTTAAAGGTTAAATACTCCCTGAGCCTTTAGGCACACGGCTATTAGCATCTTTTTCCTCTACTTTCACATGTGGGTGCTCGACCCACTTTCCTCTTCCAAAACTACTTCCCTAGCACCTCCTCCAGACTTCCCCTCTACTGTGCCTAACTTTCCACAAAAACACAAACAAACAAAATGAAAATAACAAAATCCAAACAAAATTAAAAAAAAAATACAAATTGTACACGAGGTGCCCATGGTTGCCTCCCAAGCGGCGCCCTTATTCTACGTCGTGGCCGCGACGTGGGCCCTTACTGGGACATCCTCATGCACAGGTTCTCTTTCGAGAACCATCTCCTTTTCTTTTGTTGTTTAGAGGAAACTTGACCTCACTCTGTTCCTCCTTCCCTCAACTTCTTCTCCAATTTAAAGCCCTTTGTCGGACTTGGGCTGAACACTTGATATTGCCTGTGGCCGTGCACCTGTGGACCCTCGCCCCACACTCATCCTCTCGCAACACACTTACCTGGCAAGGTTTACAGTGTGCCCGGATGGGTTTTATTTCTTGGTAGACACGGAAGGTTTCTTCTTCATCCTCGACCCTCATTTTGAGTCCCTTCTTTCAAATTAATCCTTTGCTCCTCCGGTGGCCAAGAATGGCCGTCCCAAGATTAGGGGTACCTGGTCATCCAACTTCGAAAATCTAAAACAATAAAATCGGCAGGTATAATAAATTTACCTACTTTGATGAGAAGGTCCTCTATGATTCCTCAGGTGTCACTCGCGACTTGTCGGCTAGCTGCAGCATCAGCCTTGTCGGTCTCGGTCTTCCCAACCCCAAGGTGAATAAGGATAGAGGTATTAAATTAACTGCATGCCCCTAAATCACACAAAGCTCGAATCACTTTGACTTTACCAATTTTGTTTGGGGAGGTAAAACTCCCGGGGTCTTTGACTTCTTTGGCATTTGCTCAATACCCTGGCTTTGCCTCCTCGGTCGGTGCTACGGTCTGGACGTCCACCAATCTAACTTTGGTGCCATCACGTCCTTCAGTCCTTAGCCATGCACCAGGCATTCCCTGCAAGACATCAATAAAGGGCTTAATTTATGTGAGTTCTTTTAAACTCTCAAAGAACTTTTTGAAAAATTCCTCCTCCTCCTTAATTTCGAGGAAATGGTGGTGGTCTTTTGTGCTGGATGTGATGAAGGTTGCTCATTTGTTGTCCAGCACTCTGATTTGCTCCAATGTCGGTGGATGGTCCCCCTGGTCTTACCAACTCGGTACGCACCTTTTTCTCAACTCTTTAGGCCTTGCATCATTACTTGCCTTAAAGCACAGGAGTGATGGCATTGATCGCCGGGGTTAGGATGCGCATCGCTTGGTAATCCCTTGCGGCCTCATGTTTGAGTAGCTGCTATCTGACCCTTGTTTTCAGATTGCGGGTGGCTACTTGGCACGATTCATTAGAATACATTTGCCATCCTCGCACGATTTTACGCTGGCGATTACGGGTCTCCCGCCGAATTCTGCGGTGTTTCCTCCAATGCGGCTGCTACTATGCCCTCAATCTGCCTATTCTGCTGATACGATGTTGTTGAGGTTGCATAAAATTCTGCTTTTTGGTTTCCACCCCAGAAGAATTCGGGTGGCCAATTTCTGTTGAAGTTGTTGCCGAAGTCTGATTCCTTTGCACATTCCCAACAAAAAATTGGTGATTAGGATTGGCTCCACAAGATTGCATTGTGCCCATTATTACCACAAATTTCCACACCAACTAGAAGACTTCTTGAACTGCATTGACACATACGGTATTTGGTGCATGCACAGTTTATTGAAGCTGGTCATAATGTGATGTTGGAGAGCGGCACGCGTGGCGCCAAGGCATTCAAGCCATCTGCCGTCAGGCCCCGTCTTCTTCTGCCCCTCTTGATGATTATTTGTGCCACTCACGGATTTCCTTATGCAATTACTTTGTTCAACAAGTGTACAACTTTCGTCATGCCGTGGCGCGGAGGCTTGCCATTGCGAGTATTAATATTTTTGTATGTGGGTCTAGACCTTCTACAAAGGTATGGGCGAGCACTTCATTTGGCTTCTTGAGTGATGGGCAGATCTCTCAACAATGACTTGAATCTTTCCCAAGCCATATATAAGTTTTCATCGAACCACGCTTGAAGGGCAGACGCATTTCTCAACTTGGCGCAGGTTTTGCACGAGCGAAAGAATACATTAAGGAACTTCTTGGCCAAGTCATTCCATGAAGTAATGGAGTTCGGTGGCTCATCCCTTCGACCACTTTTCGCCTCCCAACAATGAGAATGGGAAGAGGTCAATCGGACATAATGCTGTGGACACGCCGGTGGGGACAAACGTGTCACTTATCTCAAGAAAGCTACGCCAATCTTCTTTGCCCGGGTCCTCGCGTGCCATTCCGGTGAGCCCGACCACTAGAATGTAACAGTACCATATTCTGTTTAAGCTCAAAGTTTCCCTCCAGGCTCCGGTTTGCAGATACTAGAGGTGCACATTCGTCGCTAGTGGGATTGCCACTTACATGGCCCAGTGCTTCTTTGCCATTGCTTGGGTGACAAGCGTGCTTGCCAGCGGGACAGTTTGTTGTTGGCTACCTTTGTGAGAGTCTCTTCGACTTTTGCTCTAGAGCTACTCTCCCTTTGCAAATGGATTTGACGTTGGTTAAGCAGGCGTTCCATGTTTCTACATTTACAGCCATTTCGGCGGAATGACCTTGTCGCTGCAAATAGGCAGACTAAGACCAAGTTTCTCAACACTTAAGGAAAATTTAAAAATCACACAAAATAGATAAATTATCAAAACTTCGCCGAGTCCCACGACGCGGCGCCAAAAACATGACATCGAGCGCGTCCGCAAGTGTACGGGTCGTGCAAGTAATATAGTGGCTCTTTTTAGGCCTTATCGAACCCACTGAGGGGCTGGACCCATTCCTCTAACTATCCATTTCCTGATGTGATCTTAAATATCTAAAGTGTTGGTGATAGGCATTTTCGATTGAAGAATAGTAGAATAAATTTGGGTCAGCAGTATTAGAAATTACTCTAGGAGCAACGTAGAGTTAAAACCGAGATAATCATGCGATAATACGATTTGCGTGGAATAAGCATGGAACTATCAATTTGTTATTTCACATAATTAGAATTGCATGTTCATGGTCTTTCGAGCCTCCCAAACACGGCAATCTAGCCTCCTTTGCATATTGCGACGAGGAGTTTAGACCTAGTTGCGGGCAATCAATTGTATGTTGTGGTTTACGGGGAAACGATTAGGGACTTTCGTGCGTCTAACCATTTTAACTCAACTTATTCCACAACTACTTCTTCGAGTGGTGATGTGACATCCCAAGTTGGTCTTTCATAGCCCCGTGTGTCCAACCAAGCATGGTGTTAGGTATATTTCTATCCAAGCCACGAACCTCTCAGAGATTACTTCATGCTCCCATCTCATGTCCCTAACCTAGGTAATGCCTTATCAAGCTATTTCCCAAGCTAACAAATATGCTTTATAGTGATCAATCATAAAAACAACCAACAGAATTAGAATGCAAGACGAAAATAACAATCAACCCAATTCCGAAATAATTTTTGTAGTCACAATCATAATTCATAGAGCACCACTTACAGAGGAAGGGTTCTAACCATTCATGTTCGTAAAACTCTCTACACTACTATTAATCTACTCTAAACTACATACTTACACAGTTTGGTAGATGAGAAGGGAATTTGACAAACGCTAGCTGAGTTCTCCCACTTCTCCCTTCTCTCCCCAGGCGGTT
This sequence comes from Datura stramonium, assembly GCA_018107945.1. Lineage (NCBI taxonomy): Eukaryota > Viridiplantae > Streptophyta > Magnoliopsida > Solanales > Solanaceae > Datura > Datura stramonium. Next base: position 454,762 of record JACEIK010000212.1, on the reverse strand, counting down.
TTCTAGAATAAAATCGTGACCAAATGGAATTAGGAGCTAAGGGTCCTATTTATAGTAAATGGAGAACCTGCATAATTTGGCTGTCGTGGAACGGCTCCATGTCACAGAGTGTATCACGGAGCACTGCCTCCGTGACACGGAGGAACATCGCGAAGCTCTTTGGAAAAACACTAGAAAATCGGCCTACGACACCACCGCCGCGTTGGCGGCGTGGCACGCTGCTTGGGCTGCGTTGCATCCTCTGGTCACCTTGCGAAGCCTACCTGCCGTGGTACGTTGCCAACGTGCGCAGGTGGGCTGTTTGGGCAGCTTGCGCCGTGGCACGTTGCCCGGCAGCGCGGTGAAATTTCATTTTGGGCCCCTCCTCTTTGCCGATGTTTGCGTGTTGATTCCGTCTCCAAGTCTCTACACCAACTCATGGATTAGCTCCTCAAAAGTCATCAAAACCACAAAGCAAGGCTAATCATGTTGGTTGTATCTTCACATTTATATAAAATCACATGAAAATGTATAAAATAACTTAGACAACACGACTAATTTAAGTTATAGCGTATCACGGGCATGATATTTTTGCCCGTGATCAACTTTCGCAATGAATATATAAAATCGATTAAGATTACAGGACAATATCGAGACTATCAGATAATTGAAGAAATAAAATGCAGGATTCCCATACCCATCTTTTCGGATGTAGTACAGGTATATGTTTCTATTTGTTGCAATAAGAAAAAGGGCTATTTCTACCTCTTGACCTTGATTCTAGTACGGTAAAAAGGGTCATAGAATTGGTGAGAGTTTGCCCAAAACAACGGTAAGTGAAGATAGATTGATTAATTCCATTAAGTGTTAGTGAGCGTATAGAGCAAGTAGTTGCTAGCTTACTTTCGAACGGGGTTAAAGGCCCCGTTAATGATGAGCGCTTCATTAATATTGTTCGAGTCGGAAAAGGCCAAGTCCGCCATATACGCTAACAGGCAGGTAAGATATGCACGCGAGGTTATAGATATGATTCGGTTGTGATATCGAAGGTAGAAAGGTCATGTGAATCGAGATGGAGTGCATTTTGCCGGTCGGAAGAAGTATGGGCGAGACTTGACATTAGCACGATTAACAATGAAAGGCGGTACCTTGAACCCCGGAAGTTGACTTAGAAGTAAGATAAGGAAGCCGAGTACGATTTTGTGGGGGAAATTAGAATCACCCCAGTTGATAGAGTATCATGTATTAAGGATTAAGCTTGATTTGAAAGTAAGATTGCGGTTCGAGAATGCCACAGTGTAAACATGGAAAAGTTAAGAAATTACCGGTGCAGCTTAATTCTAGTCTAATGTGGCCTAGAGATAAGGCCAGTAGACAGTAATGGTCTCTCATTATAATGCCAAGTAAGGCCCAAGGTTCGGGTGTTGACCCCCTTATTGTAAGAGTGGCGAGAATGTCAATAGCGAGGCCATAATCAAGCTCATATGTTGTTACATCCAGAATCGGATGAAAGTCTAAGGAAATGATAAGAGAGGGCAGGAGATATCATCAGACCTTAAACGGTGCATATCATGTACGGTATGAGACGCTCGACAAACATGTCAAAGATTACACATTATCGCTATAGAATTCAGTATGTATTGTACGTAGTTATTGATATATATGTGCAGATAACATATATGTTGTGATTAGCTGCCCATAGGGGTTAATATCACCCAGATTCTGATTAGTGCTAGGAAATATATACAGATCGTACAGCAAGACCCCTGATGAGCCACAAGTGTACAGATTTGGCCACCAAGTAATATAGTGGCCCTTTTAGGCAGAATATCGAACCCACGGGGTGGACTACGGTAAAACCTTCTCGAGTGTTAATTTACTGCTAACTTAATAATGAAGACAACAGTGTAAAGAAAAGATTTTATATTTTGTAAACTAACTTTTTATACTAAAGTAGAATAATTATACAAAGTGAGTACGAACTATGAATGTGAGCATGCGGCTAAAGCGAACATGTAAAGAAATTAATCATCAATCGTGGTTTATCTTTTCTCCGGTTGCTAGTCCGGAACTTATGCCTATATAGTTAAAACTCGTATTCAACCCAACTTAAGAATCATGAACCTTCCACCTACATTTCTGTAATAAGAAGAAATTCATGTTCTAGCCATACAAAGCCGATTCCACACTTGACATAATACGACTTTCGGGTATATTTCTATCCACGAAGGTAAATCAATTCTCTCAATTTTCCCAAACTAGAAAAGATCATATCCCTATAAATTCACAACTTTCCAGTTTCTTGCCCTCTCGGGTGAAACCGGACTTTTCAGATGTACATTAACATTGACCAAATATTAATGCGGTAAGAACAAGAATTAAATAGAACAACCATAGAAGAAAAGATGAAACAACCGAGATAATCAACAATTACATTTCAATACAACGGTTTATAACCTCGGCAAAGAGAATTAGCCACTCATTTGTGGATTGAACTTGTCGTTAAATGAATGTAAATCATGCAAACAATTGAAAGAAGAAAGAAAGGGATAGAAAACCACAGAATTTTCGTCCTCTCAGCCCCCTTTTTGTAACCCACGTTCTTGCTCCACCAAGTCGAGAATAATTAAAAATGAACCTAAATTGTTCTATTTATACTAGGGATAATTTTCCCGGAATAACAAACAACGTGTCACGGGTACATGCGAACCTTTGCCTAGTGACACGATGCAACGCGAGCTTTCTAAGTTGGCCGCCCGAGGTAATTTGCTCCCACAACGTGGCACGACATGCCCAACGCGAGGCATGCCCGGCGTGCCGCGGTGCAACACAGGACCTTCACTGGAATGTCAAGATAAAATTTAATTCCAATGTGCCACGGCTCGATCGCGGACCCTCTCTGGAATTTCTTGAATTTATATCTCCCGGACGGAGCATCAATGCGATGGCAGCGTGTCACGGCTCCATGCCCGAGCCCTTAATTCTTGCTTTACCCACACCGCTTCCCCTCGCTCGTTCCCGAGTCATCTCCGATTTCTCCCTACATGCATCTTAACTCCATAAAAGTATGTTTTTTCCTACGCAAAACAAACGCTAATCATGTTGGTTAGTATAAATTCATACTTCCCTACGATTTACATGCGAATGTACACACATTTGTTGGATAAACAAGGCAAAAGCGATGCATTTGAGTTATCAATTGGGCATATAAATATGCCCCGGATCAATCATGTAAAAAAAGAGAGAGAGAAGGCCGGGTTAAGTGTGACTTACTGTGTGAATTCACCAAAAACTATCTCGGTTCTCGTTATTGAGTTAATAGACTTATACGTTGTTGCCAGGATCCTAGGCTTTAGAAGCTTACCGAGTTAATAGCACAGATCGAGATAGCTGAGATAATAGGGCACGGTTAGGCGGTCCTAACACGACCAGCTGGCGCCCTGTATTGGGGAAGCATCCCTAGAGATCGGTAACAGTATCGCATGTGCCGAGAACCCAGAGAAGCCTAATAGGCATACTTCAAGGTTAGTAATACGAAATTATTTTCGTTTATTAGCGGTCATACATCATTTTCCTAGCCTTGTAGGTGAGTGAAACCTTAGTCCCAGCCTAGCGGTTATTCATTGAAACACCTCTACATAAGTTAACCAACCATCCCGATTAGATGGCTTGGTATTGGGCACCCTAAGAAAGGGACCATTTGTTAGTCGGTAACCAGACTAGTACTCCAGGCAGTTCTCGTAAGATATTCGGATACGAGCCCTAGAAAGAAGGCCGGTCTTTCTGAATGAGCTCATAAGACCCATTTTCCCGGAGATAGCGGTGCATAAATCCAAGTGGATACGCGCAAGGCATATGAAATTGTGGTAGTACTCCACTAGCACATCGTCTACTAAGACCAAGAGATTAGTAGACTCCTCGTGAAGAATCTAGAAAGTTGATCACTTTGGGGTAAGTCGATCAAGTCCGACCTTACGGTGATTCCAAGCAAAAATAACAAAGCGGTTAGATGCCCTCAGAATGCTGCGGTTATGCATGAACTATAAGTACTTGAGTAGAAACGGTTAGAGCATTGTTAGACTCTTGCTACATTCGGGTCTTTCAACCCGGCTATTGATTATTCAGGTTTTGCACCAAATTATTAGAAATCATGATCAATATCGGGATCCTCGATGAGATAAAGGCACAAGAGTGCGAAGACGGTCGTTCGGGTGATCCAAGCACCAAGTAGCCTTGGCATATGGCCAAAAGCGGTGCGCTTTAGCTACGGGTAATTACACAATTTGAGTCTGCCATGAATAGCCAGTATGACCGTCAGTATATGCCGAGCTCTCTAAGTGCGGAAATATGTTGCCTTGATCAAAGAAGAGGTAATGAAGCTGACAAGCGTCCTTAGCTACAAATTTGTTAGGGTTTGCAGTATTTTCCAACCCGAGAGCAACGGGGGTGGTCGAATACACTAATTAGTAAGTTTAGTCGTTCATGTAATAGAAATGAAGGACAACAGAGCGGTAATTCAAGTGCCGCTGTGTGGAGGTCATTGTTAGTTGTGGGGTAAAAGAACGGCAATAAGAGGTCACGACCTGGTTCGGCTTAAGATTTATATTACTTTGCTGGGAAAGCGCCCGATTTCAGGTAGCCGAGAGGATGAGTGCTTCGTTGTAAAGACCGTTTATGTGTTCCCAATGTTTCAGGCCTCCGCCAGCAGATTATGAATGAGGTACATTGCGCTCGCTATTTTCTCCACCCAGGCGCAACAAAGGAGTATCATGATATCAAAGAGAACTACGGTGGCCAGGTATGAAAAGAGAAATGCTGAATTTGTAGCCCCGTGTCCTAGCGCCCCGGCGGTGAAACGAGAACATCGAAACCGGGCGATTTGACTCGGGATATAGCTATGCCTCTCTGGAAGTTGGAAGCAATAAATATGGAATTTGTAGCAGGATAACCCGTACTAGACCACCAGACATGACTCTATATGGGTGATAGTTGGCAGTTGACCAAAATCGGCTCATTTCACGCAGTGAGAACCACCTTCTCGGCCGGAACATCTTTGAGTTGTATATCGAGAGATAGTCGGATTGCACGAAGTGCGGTATCCCATTATTTCATACGGAGGAGCTTTTGATTTTACGGCTAGATTACAGGTCGTTTCGAGAGAGAGGTGCAGGTACGCGGGTTAGTGGCTCTTGCATTCCACCCTCGAGCCGATGGGCCAGTGAAGCAGCACCATTGAGACGCTCGAAAGATATGTTGCGGCTTGTGTGTGCTGGGCTTCAGTGGTAGCTGGGATGAACATTAACCCCTCATTGAATTTGCTTACAATAACGGCTATCACTCGGCTATTCGGATGGCGCCTTTCAGGAGGCTTTATACGGGCGTCTGCACGGTCGCCGGTGGTGGTTTGAAATAGGAGACTAGGCGTTAGTGGGCCAGACATTTGTTCAGCAGTCAGAGAAAAAGTAAGCTTATCAGAGAACAGCTTGTCCAGCGCACAGAGCCACCCCGAAGTCATATGCGAGATGTGCGGTGCGAGACACAGGTTCGGGGTTGGTGCTTGGGTATTTTTGAAAGTGTCTTCGATGAAAGGGGTGATGAGATTCGGCAATAAGGTCGCTCGGCCCAAGGTTTGTCGGGCCATATGAATTCGAGAAGAATAGGCCAAGATGGCGTATGAGTTGAACTTGCCGCCCAGAGTGAAATCTGTTCATCAGTCTTTCATGTATCCATGCTAAGAAAATGCTTAGGAGACCCTTCAGAAACGGAGTCAGTCAAGGGATATCAGTTACGAAGAGTTGGCCTACGAAGAGGTTCGAGTAGCTATCCCGGACAACCAAATCCTTGATTGAGAACTAAAGATATTGCGTCTGTCAAAGTGATTATGGCGTAACAGGAACGAGAGGAAATATTGTGGGAGGCCGAGGAAGATATGTAAGCTAGATATCCTCACTTGTTACGGGCCTAGTCGGTGACAGGTATGCCCGTATTGTTATTTATGCAGTATCTGGTAGTTGTATATGTATGAAATAGAAAGATTGATGTTTAGCTGTCAGGTGAACTTTATAGTATTGTGCAGAGTACCTATATTGGACTTTTATGCATTTCGGAGTTTTGGGATAGTTCATATTACGGGGAAACTACGCGAAATTTTCCTAGCCGGTAAGTTAAGATAAGTTGAGAAATCCTCTAGATAACGGGTTTCCATTCCGAGGACAAATGTTCTTAGGGGGAAAGAATGTTACACCCCGTAAGATTCCCGGCATCTGATGACACAAATACCGCCACCGATAGGTTAAAGCATAATTTTGGAAGCCATACATTGCTAGGTAAAAAGCAGGAAAGATCGGACGAAAATCTTGTGACGCCACCGCGGGAGCGCGGCGAAACTCTCCGCTATGGTGCCGTGTCACGGAGGCGGGGCCACCGCGGTAGCTCCGTGACACGTTGGGCACATCCAGGCCCAGTATATAAAGCCCCACTTCGTTTGTGATGTTATTTCCATAAAAGTGAATTTCCGAGCGTGAAAGCTTGAGGGTGAGGCGAAGGAGAGTAATATATCCGTTTGATTATGCTGCAAACGAAGTCTAATCTCAAATTAACCTCGGGTACCGAGGTATTTAGCAGCGAGGGGAGCATTCCTACAGTTTTGTTTTGAAATCGGCCAAACGAATCATCGAGCTCTAGGACTGAGTAAATGGGAATTACACTCCAAACTAGTGTCCAATGTGCTCCCTAGGCATGAAGTCGAATACTTCTCCCATACGGACTTGAAAAATAGCAAGTTTTCGACCGTCTTTCGATAAGCCTAAAGTTTAGTCTATAATTATATCGAAAGTGACGTCGTCCTCGAGTGCGTTGTATTTAGTGCTAATTAATGTCTATATGAATGCGGTTGGGAGAAATGGTTGGAGTCGGCCCAAGGCCTCGTCCGACGGTCGGATAACTCGAGGTTAAGGTATGTGATGTTGTTCTTCGTCAAGTTAGTAAGTCTGCTTTGTGAATCATAGTAAACTCCGTATTTGAAACTCTCGAGTTGAATGTTGAGAATTGAGTAAGTCTAGTAAATTCCCGGTTTGCGTTGTCGTATCGTATTTAGTTCGAAAGATAGCATACGCCAAGGGCGAGTTAGCATTCAGTTTAGTATAGCCTATTGCATGATTAGCAAGCATGTTGTAGAATAAAGAAATAGATTTTCGAGAATAAAAGCTATTAAAAGTAAACCAAATAGGCAGAGACGAGTTTTATGGCTACGAGACTAGCCATTGAGATAGATAATATCTTAGCTACAGTTAGCCAACGGTTAAAGAAAAGATTAAGGAATCGGTATATTCAATAAAGATTCAGTTTAGTACGAAAAGATCGAACGAGAAACCAGTTGGATAGTCTTTGAGTTATACATGCTTGCTATTTATATGGCTATTTGCTTGTTGAGACTTGTTGTGGCGTGAGGGCCCCTTATTGAGCATCTCGCCTTTGGGTTGGTAATCGTGTGGCCAGGCAGGTGGGTTTTACGTCACCTAGGGTTGCATGCCGTCCCAGAGTTTGGACGAAGATGGGATTAGGCTTTCCCATGGTCACAAATCAAACATTCTGGTTGTCTCCCTGATTTATTCAGTGGAAGGTGCGACTCGGTTTTAGATAGCCCAGGGAACTTGAGACCCTATACATTCTGTCACAGCCCAGCATTACAGGTGTCTCCCTGTTGACTTGTTCAATTGGCAGGTGCGGCTCACAGGTTTTGAGATAGCCACGAGGAGAGTTCGAGGAGCAGGACCCTATGCATTGCTATGCATTACCACGAGGTGCTGCCTCAGGTTTTAAGCGGAATAGCAGAAGGAACCACGGACTATCTGTTACTGTCTACACGGGAGTCCTCACGGACTCTAACACGGTTATTTATATAGGAGCGAGACGGCCGGAGACTGGGGGCCGGTAGAGGAGCGAAGTGACGAGATAGTCGTCCACTTATTTTTGGCGGAGTTTTAAGCCGGGTAAGGGGCCATATAGATTGTTTGCTTGCTTGGTGCCATCAAACATGGGGGTTCGTATTGGCTCTTGCTTGCTACTTGTATATCTATTTATGTGTTATATACTAGCTACTAGGCAGGCGAGGCGTCGCGTTTGCAGTGCGCCTCGCCTTATCGAGTACGAAAGTATGATCCAGGTTCATACAGTTTATTCAAAATTCAGTTATCTCTGCCATCTGATTTTCTAGACATGTTGTCTTATTTCGGTTCCTTTGCATACCAGTTCACAGCGGTACGCGCCCAGTGGGCGCGCATTACTTACTGCGGTACTCGTGAAGACGAGGAGCGTTCCCTCGTGATTCCAGGTGTTGTTGAGTTGTCGGCTCTTGTCATCGGTCGATTCCAGGAGCGTAGCTCTTTTACCTTGATGTACGGTATGGGTAGGTCGGGGCCTGTCCGATCGGTTGTCATTGCCATAGAGGCTTGCGAGATTGTATGTTTATCTCCACAGTAGTCGGTTGGCCGTGAGGAGCCGTGCGGTTGTATAATTGTTTAGCATCCCTTGTTTTTATGTTGGTCGTGTGAGGCCATGTTTTGATAGTAGTGGTGACCTTGCCGGTCACGTAGCTTTCCAGTTTTCTTGTTAAGTTTGGATGTTACATTCGGTGTTATTACGAAGTGCAAGGTGACATAGGCCCGAGATGGCCGGATGTTTTATGTTCTGACCGTTATATAGCCCTTTGTTTCCCGGGAACACAAGAGATTAGAGCTAGCCGAGGCACAGGATGTTCTCGGCCCACCAGTTAACAGTCCAGGTCCCTCTAGGGCACCAGGTGCGAGTCATACCCCAAGGCGGGGCGTGACATATGAGTTCTCTTAGCGAGGCCCGGGTGGTGGGCAGAACGGCGGTCCCACAGAATCTTCATCCCTAGCTCCTTTGGCTATGAGTGTGCCATCCGGGTCTAGGCGTCAACCGAAGGATGAGCATCAGGCTTGAGAGGTCAGTGTCACGGCCAGCACGTACACCGGAATCGTAGACACGGGACAAGAGCCCCTAGAGACTCAATTCGATCTATGGCATGAGCATACATCTAATTCATTCAATAAGCGGAAGACTTAACATAAGAAACATAAACATTTCATAAATACGGAGAAAGGAAAACACATAATCCATACATGACGGCTGAATACAACATGAATGAAAAGCCTCTAATCATGAAGATAGGTTGATAGGACAACTCCTCAAACTAACCCAACAATCCATAAATTGAAGAAAACATAGAGTCAGAGACATATAGCCCTCGAAACGTGAGGACTTACCAAACCACGTTGAGAGCAACAACAAGACAACCTACAGGTGAGGGTGAGCTTTGAGAAAGAGGGCCTATATCATGAAATGATATATCATAGAAATCCTCAGTCGATCGTTGAATGTCGCGAGTATCTGAAACAAGTAAAATGGACATTTAAAACATGTATAAAATTCATAAGCTGACAGGGTAGGACATCATGCTCATATCATAAATCATAACATGTCATAAGGCCCAATGTTTTTCAAAAATTCATAATTAGACATGATCATAATTATGAGGAAAGTTCTTTACTTAACAAGACTTGAGCATAATCATAACATGCATAATTCATGAGGTGGGAGATTCTCTTACTTGAGCCTTCCCCCATATGAGCACACATCAAGCCTGACTTGTAATCCTAGTAGGGAGGGTGTCTGTACCTTGCAAAGGGTCGAACCACGACAGTGTGATATCACCATCTAAAGGGCCATTTGGGGTGAGGGCGATTACATAGTAGGTCCCAACATGCCTACGGTGGCACGTGGTTTTACAGAGATCAGGCGAACCCTAGGCCCAATTTCTACTCGATGTTCTTTACTATTCCCAAAACATATATAGTGCTCATAGTATAACATACATGAATTCTTTGGGCTAGTTAAGTAATGATAATCATAAATATAACTTGTAAATACATTGAACTAGCCATACAATAAGGCCCAGTGGTCGGCCAAAACATAATTCATTATTCATAAGGTTCATACATACTTGAAGATCATGCATGTAGCTTGAATTTCATAAAATCCTGCGGGTAACATAATAAATTCATTATTTAAATCATAATTCATATTGGGTTTATAAATATCATCAATGGGTGAGTAGATCGTAAATCAATTTATCATGGGGCATGCATTGTGAGCTTAAATACATAGAACCTCTGAATAAACAATATTATAATTAATTTAAATCATAAAAGCTGATCAAAACCCATGTATATTATAATAAGATTTTAAAATCACAAAACCTTTAAGTAAAATCAAATCCAAAACATGAGTTTTATTTGAAATCTTTGAAAGAGATCATAGAGGAGGGCATGGGTGTGGAAGAAATCACCCATTGATAGCCTTGAATACCTTGAATATCGATTCTTAACTTCCCTTGATTACCCAAGAATGAGATCAAATACGAACCAGGAATGCTAAGCTTGAATCACTCTCCCACTTCTCCCTTGCATGCATGAATGAATGAGGTGGCAGACTTAACCTTTATTTCCCACATTCATAACCAAAACATCATAGTTTAGGCCTTAGGATCTTAGGAATTTATGAAAAAGCCCTTACTAATTTTGAAAATAACACCTGACCCTGATGGGTGACCTGACGATTTCTTACACCGCCCACACGATATGTCACCTTTCCATCGAGGTACACTATCTTAAGCGGTCAATGGGGGTCCTAACGATCGACATGAAGACTCGTTACGGGTGACCACGACTCGTAGCCACCACTCGTCGGATACACTGCCTCCCTAAATAAATTCATTTAAATTCCACCCAACGACTCATACCATGACTCATTGCCAGCCACGACGATTCATGGTCTCCTTCCCGTAAGTCCCTTCCATACCCGCCTTTTCACCACCATATACCTCCACCCCACAGATGACCTAACCACTCGTGATGTCTGATCAGGAGTCATTCCCAAGCCTGTGGGGACTCCTTTTTCCTTATCTTATTCCCATTCTCTCAGGCCTCCCCACGAGTCACCTGACAACTCATGGTCTCTCCTCACGAGTAGTCCAACGATTCATCACATTACTTTGCAACCTAGATTTTTAGTCCTTCCCATTTCAACTCAGGGATAGATCTTTATAGATCGCAGGGATAACAGTCGAGTAGAAGACCTGTAGAGACTAGCCCTATAGAGAGTGAAGCAGATGTTGCCTGAGACACACAAGTCAGTGTCTGAATCAGTATAAATTGCCACTTACAAAGTGCAGAGAAAACGGACACATGCTTAATTTCCCAAGCCAGAACGGGGTCATGATAAGGGCCGAGCCCCGGCTTCTAGTTCGCGGCTCCACCGGCACACCCCGGCTGGTAGGAGCATCTACTAGCACAGTTGGCGGACAATGCCAAATAAGATTCTATGCCTAGCATCCTGTTATTAGGAGTAGGAGGTCTCTCCAATTGTAGTCCTTTGGTATGTATGAGTATTCCATCTTGATGTATATGCATTGCTTCGAATCGAGGGCTGCTTTGTCTTTTGTGACACCCTATGTTGCTAGTACTCAAAGTCGGTCCTCAAATCCTATCAGAACCCTTCTCGAGTCTCTACTCCAATCAGTTATTCCAATTATAGCTAGACGGTATATAGAAATTCCCTATCTCGGTTCTTCAAAAGTCACTTCGGTGAGATCTAGTAGAGCTAGCCATGTAGATTTTGATGTTATCCCTCGGCATGGATTGGCTATTTTCATTCTATGCCTCAGTGAATTGTAGAACCCGTGTTGTAAAGTTCAAATTTTTGGGTGAGCCAGACCTAGAGTGAAAGGGTAGTTCCATTGTGCACATGGGATTGTTTCATTTCCTACCTTAAAGGCTGGGAAGATGATTTCAAGGATTGTGTGTACCATGTTAGTTAGGGTTAAGGATGCTACATTGAGGAAACCACAACTATCGATCGATTCCAGTAGTAGTGTGAGAGTATCCAGAGGTGTTTACAAATGATCTATGAGGAATCCCTCCCGAAATTTGGAGATTGAGTTTGGTATTAGCCTTCTTCCCACGATCACGAAGCTTATATCTATTCCCCCCTACATAATGGCTCCACCCGAGCTAAAGAGTTGAAGGAACAATTAAAGGACCTCCTAGACTAGGGTTTCTTCATACCTAGAAAATCCCATTAGGGTACAGTTCTACTTTGTACACCAAGAGATGGTTCTCTTCGTATGTGCATTGATTATCGGCAATTGAACAAGGTCACCATCCAAGAACGGATTATCCCCATGAATGATGATTTGTTGACTAGAATTATGGTGCTAAGTTCTTTTCATAGATAGACCTCGAATCGATACCATCAACTCGGGGTTCGGGAGAGTGACATCCCAAAGACAACCTTCGGGATGTGGTATGGTCATTATGAGTTTGTAGTTATGTCCTTTGGACCTAATGAATACTCCTACGCTTTTATGGATTTATGAAAAGGGTGTTCAATACATATCTGGACATGTTCGTGATTTTTTCATAGATGATATCCCCTTATATTCTCTAAAAGCGAGGAGGAGCATCTTCCTTATTTGAGGGTAGTGCTACAGACCTTAAGGATCGTAGCTATATTCTAAATTTCAGTAACTGTGAGTTTTGGTTGAACATGGTAACATTTTGGTCACGAGGTGTCAGTGAGAGGTGTTGGTAGACTCTCAAAGAATAGAGCGGTAAAGAATTGGCCAAGACTGGTAGATCCTTGAGGATATTTAAGTTTTCTTTTATTTATTTGGGTATTATCGGATATTTATTGAGGGGTTTCCATCCATTGTACAGCGCCGTTGACTAAGTTAACCAAGAAGCTGAAGTTTCAATGGTCGGAGGAGGTTTGTGAGAAGAGTTCCAAGAGTTGAAGACTTCGACTTGCCACCGATCTGCGGTGTTAACCCTACACGAGGGTACCGATGGGTTAGTGATATATTCGATGCTTGAGGATTATCCTTGGTTGTGTGTTGATTCAGCATGGTAAGGTTATACCATATGCTTCCGGGCAGCTGAAGGTTCATGAAAAGAATTATCCGACTCCTTGATCTCAAATTGGCGGCGGTAGTATTTGCCTTGATGATTTGGAGACACTATTTGTAGTGGGTCCATGTGGATGCGTTCACGGACCTGAGCCCACCTGTGTTTACCCAGAAGGATCAAGTCTACACCAAAGGAGGTGGTTGGAGTTACTCAAGGATTATGATATGAGTGTCCTTTACCATCAGGGCAAGGCTAATGTGGTGGCGAACGCTCTTAGTAGACTTTCTATGGAGAGTGTCTCCCATGAAGATGAGGAGAAAGGAGCTGGTGAAGGATGTGCATCGACTTGTACGGTTGGGAGTTATTTGGTGGACTCTACCAATAGTGGTGTTATTGTTTAGAATGAATCGAGAATAATCCTTGGTGACTGATGTAAAGCTAGGCAAGGCAAGGGACACTAATTTGGTAAAGCCAAAGGAAGTTGTTCGAGAATCGAGAAGGTAGAAGTCTTCTCCAAAGGGGGAGATGGTTTGCTCCATTCTCAGGGTCAATTTGTGTACTAGATTTTGATGATTTCAATGAACGGATGTTGCACGAGGCTCATGGTTCTAAATATTCCATACATCCAGGTGCCATCAAGATGTACCATGACCTATAGAGAAATCTATTGGTGGAACGACATGAAAGATGGACATAGTGGAGTTTGTGGCTAAGTTTCCAAATTGTCGGCAAGTGAAAGTGGACCATCAAAGACTGAGGAATTGTGCTTGAAGACACCCAGGTGTCCTACTTGAAAGTCAGGAGAGATCAATGTGGACTTCTCACGGGGTTGTGCATTCGTCGACGGTATGAATCCATTTGGGTGGTTGTGGACGGGTTGACCAAAGCGGCTCATTTCTTACCGATCAAAACTACCGATTTAGCAAAAGTATTATGCAAGTTGTAAATTCAAGGAGTAAAGTTTGGTTTACAAGATTGAGTGCCATTTTCATCATATCGAATAAGAGTGCAATTTACCTCCCATTTTTGGAGATCGTTTCAAAGGGATTTGGTACTTAGGTCAAGCTTAGTACAACATTTCACCCAAGCGGATGGTAAGCTAAATGGACTATTCAGACTCTCGAGGACATGTTGAGAGAGTATGTGATTGACTTCAAGGGCAGTTGGGATGATTACTTGCTCTCATTAGGATTTGCCATAACAACATCTACCATTCCGGCCATTGGATAGCTCCATTTGAAATTTCGCTATACATGGAGATGTAGATCACCTATTGGTTGGTTTGAAATCAGTAAAGTTGTGATGATAGGGCTAGATTCAGTTCATGAGGCTATTAAGAAAGTTCATCTTATAAGGGATAGGTTGAAAAGAGCTCGAGTCGCCAAATGTCCCTATGCGAGATGTAAGAAGGAGAACTTGAGTTTGAAGTTGATGATTGGGTGTTTTTGAAGGTATCTCCATGAGAGAGTGATGAGATTTGGAAAGAAAGGGAAACTCAGTCCCCATTATGTCAACCTATACTAGATTGTGACAAGTTGGCAAGGTAGCATATGAGTTGGAGTTGCCATAGAATTTTTCTTGATCGTCAGTTTTTCATGTATCGCTATTAAGTGCTTGGGTGATCCATCTCCCAGATTGTTCCGGTGGAGAGTGTCGATTGAAAGACAGCCTTAGTTATGAAGGGTTCCGATGGAAATATTGGGTCGTCATGTTCGAAGGCTAAGAAACAAGAAGTAGCTTCGGTTAAGAGTCTTATGGAGAAATCGGCATGTTGAGGGAGCTATGTGGGAAGCCAGCCGAGATATGATGGCTAGATACCCGCATTTATTCCATGTTGACTCAATTTTATTTGAGGTTTCAGTTTCCTCATTAATACTCTTTTTCAGTTTCATGTTCATCTCATGTACCCAGTTTCTTTCATGTAAATGGATGTATGTGTGTTCGGGAATTCGGTTTAGTCCTGTAGTTCAAATCGGAGTCAATCACTCCATCAGTTTTCAGCATGCATGTTTAGTAATTGAGTATGATGATTGCATTTCTCTACTTTTTAGAATTATTTTCAACATTCGAGGATGAATGTTCCCAAGGAGATATTTTTACCCAGCTCAGATCGGACAGGGGTTAAACGGATAAAATAGGATTTTACGAGGGTCACGGGACGAGTCATCCCGGTGACACATGGGATGGCTCACGAGTGTAAAGTGACTCGTGGTGAAGAGTTCGACTTATTTGAAAATTTCAAGTTTGGGGTGACCACGAGTATGACCAAGAGTCATGGTTAATCCCGCGACACATTAGGTGACCCTTGGTCAAGAAGTGGTTTGGAGATTGAAAAATTGGGGCGGTGTTGGCGGCGGGTGGGTTACCACGAGGTCAATGGGTGCGCGACGAGTCATGGTGACCATCGGAGGAAATTTGGTAGTGTTGTGCATGACTGGTGGCCACGAGTCATGGCCGCCGACGACCCATCAGTCACTGTTGGGGCGACAGTCTGTTTTTATAAGATTTATTAAGAGCTTTTCCATAATTTCCAGTGTTCTAAGGCCTAAACTATGTGAGTTTTTAAGCTTGAAGTGGAGTATTTAAAGGGGTTAAGTCACTCTAAACTATCCTAGTTCATGCATGCAAAAAACAGGGTTTTGAGAAATGATCAAGTCTAGTTCTTCAAGGTTCTTCCTCAATTCTCTTTGGGCAATCAAGGAAGTAGTAAATTCAGATCCCTTCATGTATGTAAGTCTATGAATGGGTGCAATTTTCGAGATCAATGCCCAATTATTTACACCAAGTAAATTCTCCCCCATGTAGATGGCCTATTCGCATATTGGTCAAGTTTTTGAATGCCATACATGCTAGGGGAAAAGGCCGGGGAAAGACCGGATAAGAGATTCATCGAACCATCGCGGGAGGAAGTAGGGGCGAGCCCCCTCCGCGTGGCAGCGTGCGGAGGGAGGGCCTCCGCGTTAGCAGCGCCGTGTCACGGGGCCCTTTCCGGGCCAAGTATAAAAGCCTCCAACTTCGGTTTTTAACTTCATATCATCATTTAATTTCGAACACGAAGAGAAACGCGAGAGGGTGTGAAGGGTTTAAAGGAAATTTCCCTTACGATTACGCCGTTATACGCGGTCCAAACTCGGTATTACCCTTGGGTAGTGAGGTATTGAGCAGCGAGGAGCATTCCCTACGAGTTTAGTTTCGTGAGAATTGACCGGCAAATCATCGTGCTGCGAGCTAAGGTAGTAGAATTTCTCCAAACTGAGTGTCAACGTACTCTAGCCCTAAAGTGAGTATTTCTCCCTTTTGGACTTTCGAGAAATAGTGAGTTTTCGACCGTTTTCGATAAGCCTAAAGTTTGGGCTATATATATATGGAAAGTGATATTTTCTCTGAAGGATATTAGCGTATTACAGTTCTAATTGATATATATGAATGCAGTTGGGAGAGGAAATAGCAGAAGTTGAAGCCAAGGCCTAAGCCAGGTTAGTCGGGAAATCAAGAAAAAGCAGAAGAGTAATATAAAAACTTATTCCGCCAGCTTGAGATTAGTAATCTAGTATAGCAAATGCTTGAGAACTATAGAAGAAAGAACCTAGAAATCGAGAATTGAGTTGTTATGAATCCAGCAAGCATGTTTTACAATCTTATGTTGTGTTGAGAATAAAAGATAGTAGAGCAATATCGGACGGTCGAATAATAATGGACATAGTATAGTTGATTATGAGAATCGGTTTAATACGAGAAAAGAGTATCGAGAATCATATATCAAAACATGGATTGTATTTTCATATTGAACATGCTTGATGTATGTGATTGTGTTTGTTGATACACATTTTGTGTTATGAGGCACCCTTTGGCGTGTGCGCCCACAGGTTAGTAGCGGTCGACCCGCGGCGAGGGTGGAGTACGCCACTCAGGTGGTATGCCGTCCGCTAGAGAACGAAGATGGGATGGAGCACTACCCATATGAGGCTGATCAGCGCCAGCATTACGAGGCACGGAGTGCGGGAGTACATAGTACGGAGTACGGAGTACGAGGAGTTGAGTACGGGAGTCCACCAGGAGCTCAGGACACCGATTACATATCGAGAGGTGTAGTCGAGATGGAGACCCGGGGGCGGTAGAGGTGCTCGTAGTTAGTAAGATGAGTTGAGTAATATATTTTTGGATGGTTTGGACCTGGGTAGGGGTATATAGACTATGTGTTGGTTGGCACCTTCCGGCTTATGAAATTTGGTATAGGTCCGTGTATGTTATATATGTATATATATGTTATTTATTAGGCGATAGACTAGCGAGATCACCACGTAATCCCGGCAGGTATGATTCTACCCACACCCTCGGTACAAATAAGCTGACTGAGATTTCGTCGGTCAACGGAGTTTCAGACACTTTCTGCCCCAGAATCTCTGACCTTTTTCTGCATATTCAGTTATCAGACAGAGTTTGCTTTACATACTCGGTACGATGGTGCGCGCCCGTCACAGTATTGCATTACTGCTGCAGGTACTCATAGATAAGGGCGTCCCTCGTGATCTGGCCAAACATGATCGTGAGCTCTGTCGTCGGAGCTTGATATTCAGAGTTTATATCATTTTCGTTTGTTGTATAGTACGGGTAGGTGAGGCCTGGCCTTACCTTCTTGCTCAGTATTCTTAGAGAGGCTTGCGGTGTATATATATCTCCACAGTGGTTGAATTTGTGCGGCCATGTGGGATCGTGCGTATGTTTAGTTGTTTATGTTGGCCGTGTGGGGCCTTATCCGATTAGTAGTGGTGACCTTGCGGTCACGTAGGCATTTAGCATTTGTTATATTGATTCGAAGTAACTAGTTATGGTGGCCTTGTCGGCTCGCATAGGTTCCCTTATAGTAAAGAGATTCTTGTTAGGCTGTTGTACATGTGGCTATAGGCCTAGCCGGCCGGAGAGCTGTATTTACAGCCGCTATATAGCCCGTTGGTTCGTGAATCGAGTTAGAGGCAGAACCAAATGTTCTTAGGCTGGTAATCACGATTCGGAGTCCCTAGTAGGGCACGGTGCAGTCATACCCCCAAGGCGGGCGTGACAAGCGGTATCGAGCAGGTCGTGTCCCAGGGACTCACGCAACCCGTGCTAAGTAGATTATTGTCTATGGATGTATTTGACTTTTACAGCACTATAGGCAGGAGAACACATGAGCATAATAGGATGATTATAACTGCTTGTATTCGGTCGTGCATAGAGCGATGCGGTATAGAGTTGAGTCCTAAAACTTATCATACTCTTTGTTCTGATTAAATGACGGACCGCGACACCCTACCACGGGCAGAAGGATGGATACCGTAGTAGGAGAAGGCACAAACAGGATGCCTCAGCTTCATTTAGGAAGATGGGCCCGATCAGGGCGATATACGAGCATCATGTTCGGTATGTTTTGCAACTACACGCAATTACGTGGTCGAACAAGTAGTAAAAATGGCTTAAGTAAGCCAAGTATCGATCCCACGAGGTGCGAATAAGGTAATATTCAACTTAAGTGTTAATGAATTATAACTTTAAAAATACAGACAACAATTCAAATAGGATTTTGAGAGTTTAGTTTCCTAATTTATACTAATCTAAGACAACATTAAAAGTGATGAACTATAGTAATGAGCAAGGCGAGGTTAAAACGAACATGCCGGGATAGTAATTTATCAATACCGGTTGATTAATCTTTTCTTCGGTTGATAATCAAAATTGTACTATAGTTGAAACTTTCGTATCCTACCCAACTTAAGAATCATGAACCTTCAACCTACATTTCTATGATAAGGAATTTCATGTTCTAGCCATACAAAACCGATTCCTTAATAGTGACTAATACGACTGAGATATATTTCTATTCTGAATGTAAATCAATTCTCAATTTTCCCAAACAAAGAAGAGATCATATCCTACCAATTCACAACTTTCTAATTTCTTTCCTTTTCAAGATCAAAATTGGATTTTTTAGATATACATTAACATTGGCCAAACATTAATGCGGTAAGAACAAGAATTGATAGAACAAACGTTGAAGAAAAGATGAAATACCAAATGATCAACAGTACATTCCACTACAAATGTTCTTAACCTCAGCAAAAATTGAATTTAGCCACTCATTTGTGGATTAAACATCATCAATGAGTATAAATCATACAAACAATTGAAATAAGGAGAAAGAGATAGAAGAACCCTAGGTTTTCGTCCCTCCTTCTGTAACCCACGCTCTTGCTCAACTAAGTCAGAATAATTAAAAATAAACCTAAGTGTGCTATTTATACTAGTGGGAATTTTTTTCCGGAATAACAGAAGCAACGTGGGCGGAGTGTATCACGGGCACACTCACTCCCGTGCCACGGGGCTAACGCGGACCCTCTCTGAGATCGGGTCCACCGACAATTTACTCCTCGGCGTGCCACGGCCTGCAACACGGAGCTTGGCCAATGTGCCACGGCGCAGTCCGCGAACCCTTACGGAAATTGATATCGGTCAATGCCCAACGTGCACCACGGCTTGTATCGCGTGGCATTGCCTCAGTGTCCACGAGAGGTAGCCGGACCTTCTGGAAATAGCAAAACAAATCACAGGTAGAAATGCCTCTGCGATGGTAGCGTGGCACGGCTCCATCGCACCCAGCCCTTATTTGCTGCTCTTCCTTGACCTTTTCCCTTGCTTTGCTTCCAAGTCCATTCCCGATTTTTACTAACATGTATCTGCTTCCAAGTACATTTTCACCATAAAACAACACTAATCATGTTGGTTAGTATAAATTCACATTTCAACACAAATCCCAGAGAATGCACAAATAACGATAGATAAACAAGACGAACTGAAGCATTTGAGTATCACTTGGGCATATAATTACGCCCAAGATCACTTACACCACACTTAAAACCTTGTTCGTCCTCGAACAATAATCTCACATCTCATGCAATTGAAACCCACGCATAGCTACTTTGGCTCGACAATTCAAGCTACGGCTATACCGATTATTTAATATAACAAATCATCAAGAAAACATGCATAGTCTCATCAATACAATGGCATTCACCACATTAAGACCTCCTAGACTCAAAGAATCGACTCGATCTCGGCAAACTCATGCAAATCACATGATCAAGACATCCGACACAAATTTTAATATCTCGTCAAGCATGAGAATCTCCCCCTTTACAAGCATATGATTTGCAAAGCATTACATGTAGGTATATAGACACGATTTCGCTCTCTCTCCCAAAGAATTCACATGCATCATGTCACAGACCATAGGCTTGCCTTTAGTGTATTACTCCACTAATATATGGATGCGTGATGTAAGATCACGTAGGAATTAACAGGTTGTAATGTAAGCTAAGGGAACTGGTAAATTTTTGGGCTAACCAATAATAGCAACTAGCCTCCTTAAACGCTTTTCAATACATCCCACTATCATTATGGGCATTGTTTCTCCCTTCATCCTCCCATTCTTGAAGTCTTTCTTTATTTTTGTTCCCATTTCTTTAAGCACACTCGACTTAATATCAAAGATTAGTTATACACCTTTATTTATTTAATTTCGGCAAGTGCACCTTTGACTTTTCTTTACTTTCACCACTTCCACTTTTCCTTTCTTTTCACAATTCTCACTCCTTGACCTTTGTGGAAAAATTATTTTCTTGAGCGCTTAAGAGTTTTGGATCAAATTCACGACTAATGAAAAACAAGGGATTAAGCTCGGTTTGTACCTTCTCGACGAAAGCATAGGCTAAAAAGGCTCCAATGGGGCTAACTAGGATGTACATTCAAGGTAGGTATGATAATGGAAAAACTTAGGTTAAATCAAGAAATGCCTACATCCTCTCGTACAATACACATCCTTCATTTCGTTTCGTACACACACCAGGCCAGTTCATGACACTTCACAATGGCATAGATATCGAAACCTCACCACACTCATTGCACATGCTCAACTCAGGCATATTCCACGAGACTCTTCCAATTTAGCTAATTACAAGAATTCAACATTAAGCCTCTATCACACCGAATCAAACTCTATGGCTAGGTATTTCAACATGTTTACACATTTGCATGCTTTCATACGAATCACCTTTGCATCTGTATCATGTAAAACACGCGGCAACAGAATTCCGAACCATGAAGTAGCGATAAGTTTGGGAAACAAACAAAAGAAAAGAAAATAAAAAGAAAACAACCCTGTGTTTATTTCGCAAGAGCAGTTAGTCATCAAGCTATCATGAGAATGGTCACTATTTACGACTTCGGTTCAATGGGACTATTCTCGGTAAAAGCAGAAACAACGTGAAACCCAATCATGAATTTAACAAAAATTTTTTTAAAGAAAATGCTCCCGATAATTCGATAGAAACAAAAAGCATTTACACAACCAACCAGCACGGCAAGAAACTCTAAACGAGTCCCTTTATAGCTCAACATTATTGCAACACCGGAATTACATTCTGAGAACCTTACTACACAAAATCGAGGGTCCTTATTTTTCACGAGCACAACAACACAAGATATAAACTATGACATCAACAAAACAGCTAGCACCTAACTTCTCCACCCCAAACAAACGTTTTGTGTCCCCGATGTTCACATAATTCAATATATCACAAAAATTAGAATTTGGTGAAACTCCTGATCCAATCAGAGTATTCTTCTTCATCAGTGTCGTTGCCTTATCTCCCATATCTGAATCATTCCCGCCGTCTTCCTTGACTCGGCATCGAGGTCCTGTGGCGTGTCTCCTCATCGGTGGGGACATCGTCATCTGAGGCTCCACAAAAGCTAGCCCCACTCGACATAGAGCCGGGCATTTTCGCCGAAGAAAAGAATTGTAATCCAAGTCGGCTGCCACAGCCTCATCTTCTGTTGCTGGGCTCCATCTATCTGCATAAGCGCAACATGCATCGAACATGGGAGCCATATACGTCATCCCGATCATGGCACGGCTAGTGTGAAGCGCGGCCCGTGGTAGTGTCCGGTGCCTTGGTTTGGTGACATCAAGGCACGCCTATCCATTTGTGGGATGTAGTCTAGGGCCTCTTCCTCGATATCATGGCCCCTTAGGAACGTGGTCGGCAAACCAGAACAGATACCCTTTGCCCTTGATGAAGTCGGGCTCTCTTCATGGCCGCAGAGATAATCACCGCCCCAACATTTATCTCCAACCCTTTCATCGGGCGTACACCAAGCACAATCGATCCCGGGTGACATCTGTCATGCACACCCTGGGATCAGGCGAGGCTACAATTTTTGACAAATCAAGCTTCTGTTCATTTGAAGTAAGGAAGTGTCGATGGTAGCCCCTCTCCTTGTGCATGCTCCAACGTCTTGTCGAGCGGGCTCCACACAGTACGTCAAATATCCGCCCTCAAGGGGTGGGGAGATTATATTCCAGCTACCCAGGATATGAGCGTCTATGTCCCGCGCCCCCAATATGAGCATTCGGTGATGGGGCTCAAAGGTGACATTTGCCCCGTTATCTTAAGCGAATTATTATTCACAGAGTCGGGTTCAGGTCAGTAAAAGAACTCCAGGAAATGGAATGGAGATTACCACTCCTTAGGGCTCCTTCAAGAGAATGAAGAATTCACAGCACAGCAGTGTCAATTCGGTGTATGATTCTAGGAATTCCTGTGCCAGTGACTCCCTTGCAATGTGCTCCCTAGGGGAAGTATTTGGTTTCTTTGTGTTTTGCATACCATTTCTTCCCTTCGTCGAGTCACCCCATCGGATTCGTGTGACGGCGTTAGCTCTTGAACCAGCTGGTCTTCTTGACTGTTGTTCCCAACTTATTTCTTTTTCTTCGGCGCCCGATGTGGAAGTGCCCCCTTCCCGCTGTCTTTCTGCTTGACATTGTTTCTGTACCCTTGAGCAGAGACCGTCCCAATGTTATTCAAGTCACAATTGGATTCAACTAAGGTTGGGTTGAGTTAAGCCACCCCACACTTAGTCTTTAGCCACAATTAACACAATTCGGCAAGACAATCATACTTTCTAATTTCTAACAATCAGCATGCTTCGTACATTAAGATAGTCGATGGAATAATTACTATGTACTACTCGGACTTCGTCGATGAATAACAATATTGCCATCGATTCCATTACATCACATAGCACTTAGCCCAATTTTTTCAATAACAACCTATGCAATTCACCACTTTCATTTTCGAACTTCCCTTGTCTACTTAGCAAATTCATCTATATTCACAACATAATTCACATCCTTAACATACAACCCAATTTTTTTTTCACATTTTCAACCAAATTTAGTTTCTTCTTATTCACATTCCAACCCTAGCTACCAATTTCTTACCAAGAATTCAATCAAAAATGCATTCATCTAGAGTTTATCATCACTCACAACCATCCTAACAAGAACATCGTCAAATGCAACTTAAGTAATTCAAGCTTAATTTACACTTAGGGCAAGGTTTACTCACCTCACATGTTCAAAAATTGGAAATTTAAGGAAAAATTGAGGTTAACTTCAAGAGCATACCTTTAATCCGATGAAATCAAAGAAAAGTTGAAGAAAACTCGTGCCGAGGTCCGTGTCATGTTGGGGAGGAAGAGGCTGGGGTGTTGGTCATGAGAGGGAGTGGGAAATGGGAAAAAATGAGGAATTTGGGGTTAAGGAGATTTTAGCGTGGTTACCTGGTGACCCCGAAGTGACCCGATGTAATTACACCTCAACGTGTCACGGAGGGTAACACGGAGCACCCCACTCAGTGAAACGAAGCCATCGCGTAGGTGTTCTAGAAATTTTAAAAATCCAAAATACCTTCTACGTGTCCACCGGAGGGTACTTGCGAGAGGCCCTCCCCTCACATTGACACGAGCCAACAGCGTAGGCTAGCTGTCATGCCACTTCTTAATTTTTCTTACCTCGATTTTTTCCTTTGCGATTCTTTGCATTTTTCCCTCCGTTCGACCTGAAAATCATCTCACAAAATGAAATTGGTTAGAATTCATAGGTTTGATGCAACACAAATTTTTTTCTTTTTTTTTATATATTTTTTATTGTGATTTTTTTACTTTATTTATTTTTTTCAAATATTTCTCACAAAAATTACATTCACCAAAAATCGTTAAGCACAAAAATTTTAAAATTTTCCGCAAGCATCAACTTAACATTTAATGAGGGTGAGGAATACTCCACTGAGCCTTTAGGCCTAGCTAACAACATGTTTTCCCTCAACTTTGCACAAGTGGTGTTCGACCCCCACTTTTTCTCTTCCATGCTAGTTAGCTTCCTCCACGGGTACTCAGATTTCCCCATCTGTGATTAACTTTCCACCAAAAACAACACGGGATGAAAAAAAAATCAACTTAAATGTAAAAATTTAAAATTGTACCCATGGTACCCTTGGGTTGCCTCCCAGCGAGCGCCAAGTACACGTCGCAACACGACGTATCAAGTTTCACCACTTTTTGCTCCACCTTGAGGATATGAATCTCACCTAATTTCTTCTCTAATTTCCTCTTATTCTCCGAGGGGTGGTGGTGAGGGAAATATTATGCTTGACAAGCAGTAGATGTTGCCTTTTGAACATTATTGGCCCCTAAGTAGCCCAGTCATTTTGTCTCTCCGAGTCAACATATTTCAAAATATACGCCGCTTGGTCCTCCTCTAGACATTTCTCTATAAGCCTGGGAGACTCTATTTCTCAGTTTGTCAACCAAACTTAATGTCGAAAAATGCTTCAGTGCGGTCAATACGCCTCAACTACGAAAGCGCATTGTGCTTAACCTCCTTACTTGTATACACCTTCTCGGCATCGACATCTATCTCTCCATTAATGTCAACTGGGAATTTTATACTCTATCTCTTCTTCCATGAATGAATTTTCCATAGGAGTCTTGAGCCCATCAAGGGGACACTCAGAGATTCCTAATTGTTGGGCTTCATCAGAATTCACCCTTGTCTTCCTCGTGTAGTTCCTCTTGAATATCGCCTAAAGCGTACACATATTTATCACAAGCCCGGCCCCTCAGCCCAATCATCTCCGGCTTTGACGCTCATCCTTTCTAGAGCCTCGACATTCTCTTCTTGCTTGAATTCTCCAATACCTACCATCGCCTCCTTCATTGCTTCGGTGCTCCGAGTTGTTTCGGCATGTCTTCTAATGAGCTTGGCATCCCAAGTCCTCATTTCTTTCATGCCTACATTCGGCAAAAACAACGAAGGATCATAGTAGGGGCTTGGGGAGGGTATGCCTTCGGACAGCCATCCCAATGGCCATCTTGACCACCACATCTATTGCACGTGTTATAGTGTTGCCACAAGTGGTGTCGCCATAATTCGGACAAGATTCGCCAAAATATTAGTATCCACCATTTAAACCAATTGTATTCCACGATGTCATTTCAAGAAAGGTATCGAAAAAAATCACAAAGAATTAAAACAAACAGTAAGACCAAGTTATCGGCACTTATATAGAAATTGTAAACTAACATAAAAGCCAATTTTACCAATTGCAGTCCGCAACGGCGCCAAAAACTTATTCGGTATGTTTTGCAACTACACGCAAGTGCACATGAGGTCGAACAAGTAGTAAAATGGCTTAAGTAGTATCGATCCACAGGGACTGAACTAGGTAATAATCAACTTAAGTGTTAATGAACTCTAACTTTAAAAATGCAGACAACAATTCAAATAGGATTTTGAGAGTTTAGTTTCCTAATTTATACTAATCTAAAGGAACCAAAATTAATAAGTGAGTACGAACTATGGTAATGAGCAAAGGCGAGGTTAAAACGAACATGCAGGGTAGTAATTTATCAATACAGTTCAGTTAATCTTTCTTCCAGTTGCTAGTCAACAATTAGTGCCTATGGATTGAAACTTTCGTATCCTACCCAACTTAAGAATCATGAACCAACCTACATTTTCGCTGACAAAAAATTTCACATGTTCTAGCCATAAAGCGGTTCCTTAATTGACTAATACGACTTTCAAATATATTTCTATTCTGAATGTAAATCAATTCTCAATTTTCCCAAACAAAGAAAGAGAGATCATATCCTACCAATTCACAACTTTTCCAATTTCTTTCCTTTTCAGATCAAAATTGGATTTTTTTAGACATACATTAACATTGGCCAAACATTAATGCGGTAAGAACAGAATTGATAGAACGACAACCATTGAAGAAAGATGAAAAACCAAAATGATCAACAGATTCCACTACAAATGTTCTTAACCTCGGCAAGTGAATTTAGCCACTCATGTGGATTAAACATCATCCAATGAGTATAAATCATACAAAAAGTGAAATAAAGGAGAAAGAGATAGTGACCTAGGATTTTGTCCCTCAGCTGCACGTAACAGCGTTCTGGCTCAACTAAGTCAGAATAATTAAAAATAAACCTAAATCTGCTATTTATACTAGTGAATTTTTCCGAATAACAAGCAACGTGGCACGGGTGTATCAGTGAGAGCACCTCCTCCGCACTCCCGGGGCTAACGTGGACCCCTCTCTGGGAATCGGGTCCCTCGGCAATTACTCCTCGTACGCACGACACCTTGTGAGCTTGGCCCAGCATTCCACGGCACAATCGTGAACCCTTACAGGAAATTGATATCCCAGGTCAATGCACCCAATGTTCCACACGACTTGTATGCGTGGCAGTGCCTCCCCCGTGTCATGGAGGCAATGCGGTTCTTCACTAGAAATAGCCAAAACAAATCACTAGAGGCGGGGATGCCTCGCGATAACATCGTGACACTACTCCATCGTGGAGCCCTTATTTGTTACTTTCTCCTTGACCTCTTCCTCTTTCCTTTGATCCATTCCCAATTTTTACCAACATGTATCTTAGCTTCCTAATTACATTTTTTCTTTTATAGAAACAACACTAATCATGTTGGTTAGTATAAATTCTGTTTAACTACAAATCACATGAGAATACACAAATAACGATAGATAAACACGTTGAAATGAAGCATTTGAGTATCACTTGGGCATATAATTCTGCCCAAGATCAATCATCCACCGGCCTTCTCGGCGGTCCCCATCTCATCGGGAGCCATTGAAATGACACCGCCTCCAGGCTAGCTCCCTCTACCACCATCGACCAGGAAGTTCATAGTGCGGTTGTTATATTGGCATAAATGAGCGCCACTCGGCGCAGTCGGTGCCACCTGTAACAGCAGATCCATCAGGTGGATCGGCGGATTCGGAATCGGGGGGCACCTGGCATTAGGTTCCCCACGGTTCACGAGTCGAGATCGGGCGAGAGGACCCGGGACTCTAGATCGAGATGGAAGGAAATCTTCCGGGTCATGCATGTGACACCTCTGACTCGGTTGAGATGGCTAGTATTCCGGTTGCGAGACATTCTTTGTGTTATTTTCAGCCTTCCTGGACCATTATTTGCCACGGGAGGTCGGACAGGGCCGGATTGACCCGGTTCTTTCATCGGAAGCGAGGGGAAAGGAGTGT
The DNA here is from genome assembly GCA_018107945.1 of Datura stramonium. NCBI lineage: Eukaryota > Viridiplantae > Streptophyta > Magnoliopsida > Solanales > Solanaceae > Datura > Datura stramonium. Next base: position 427,350 of record JACEIK010000212.1, on the reverse strand, counting down.
ACGTGAATATGCCCTACAGTTTGATTCCTTAGCCCGCTATGCTCCGGCTTTCGTGGATACCATGCCATCGAGGTTCTCGATTCAGTATGGGTCTGAATCCATAATATGTGAGACTGTATGACAGCTACGTTGAGGAAGGTATGGACATTGCTCGGGTGCGGGCTTTCACAAGGCGTTAGGGGTCTTAGATAGCGGCAGCGAGGGTATCAAACAGGACAAATCGGGAAGCGGCGTCACGAGAGAGATTTGATGAGATTCAGGGGAAATTCAGGGGCCTAGGCCACGACTTTCTGATAGGCCACGCGGGTTTTTGATAGGCCACCTAAACCCAGGTCTTCGGCAATGAGAGAGGTAGATTTATCCGCCAGGTCGATCCAGAGTCCTGTCGCAGTTCGAGACCAGTGGACTCCTCCTTATCAAGGAGAGTGAACAAACTTAGATACACATTTCCACCCTGCCCTATTTGTAATCGACTCCACCTCGGAGCTTGCCGATATGGCTCACGGTGTTATATATGTGAGCGCGGAAAGGGCATAGGATGCAAGATTGTCCCAGGCCCAGGGACAAGGTAGCCAAGATAGCTAGGACAGAGCATTAGAAAGGGACGAGCTCCATTAGCCTCGACGGGACATAGGTCCTCGGGTTCGCGGTAGAGGCCGAGGTAGATTAGGAGCCTCCCAGTTCAGAGAGTACGGGCTCAAGTCGTACCTATGCTTTACCGAACGGACTCGGAAGGCATCTCAGATGTGGTAACAGGTATGATGGCTATTTTCTCATACCCTTTTTATGTATTATTGATCCAGGGTCTACTTTGTCCTACGTTACCCCATTTGTGGCTCCCGAAAGTTAGTGTTGCACGAATTGCTGACAGCCCTTTTCAGTAGCTACACCCATCGGTGACTCCATTATAGCTAGCGGGAATTTATCAAGGGTGTACTGTAGAGGTTGCTGATCATCAGACTATAGTAGATCTTGTAGAACTAGAGATGATTGATTTCGATGCCATTATGGGTATGGATTGGTTGTTGCCATGCTATGACAATGTAGAATGTTGGACCAAAATGGTCGATTCCACTCGGGGAGCGGTGCGAGTGGAAAGACGGCACAGCTACATAAGGTGGGTTTATTCCTACAGAGTTGATAACAAGGGATTATTTACCACCTAGTCGGGGTTCAGGATGTTCAGGTGACCTCAGACACTCCAATGTTCCAGTGGTGAATGAATTCCTTGATGTATTTCCAAATGAGCTACACAGTATTCCCGAGAGAAAGGGAAATAGATTTTGCAATCGACTTGCTACCAGACTCAGCCTATATCAATTCCTCCGTATCGCATTGCTCCTGCTGAACTCGGAGAATTAAGGAACAGCTGAAGGATGTTAGATAAGGGCTTTATTAGTAGGAAGTACTTCCATAGGTAAAGTGCGCCGAGTTCTATTTGTGAGAAGAAGGATGTCTCGCTCCGCATGTGTATAGACTACCGGTAGTTGAATAAGTTTACAGTCAGAATAAGTATCCGTTTCCCAGAATAGACGATTTGTTTGATCAGTGCAGGGCGGAGATGTTTCTCAAGATTGATTTGAGATCATGGTACCATCAGGTACGAGTTCGTGAAAGAGACATTCCCAAAACAGCCTTGAGTTGACTCATGGCCACTTTAATTCCTAGTTATGTCCTTTGGGTTGACGAATGCCCCAGCAGTATTTATGGACACGATGAGCAGAGTACCGCGGACCATTTTGGACCTGGCTAAACGATAGTATTTATCGATGATATTACGGTGTATTCTCGCTCGAGAGGCGGACCACCGGAGCTCATTTACGAATCAGTGCTCCAGATTCTCAAGGACCGTGGAGTTATATGCCAAGTTCTCCAAATGTGAATTCTGGCTGAGCTCAGTAGCTTTTCTTGGGGCATATTGTGTCGGATCTTGAGCCTCTGGGTTGACACCACGAGAAAATAGAAACGGTCAACATGGCCTAGACCTACCACTCCGACCCGAAGTCATAATTTTCTGATTAGCAGGATACACAGAAGATTTGTTGAGGATTCTCCCTGTGGCACCTCTGACTAAGCTGACATAGAAATCAGTAAAGTTTCGGTGGACGAGAGGCATGTGAGCAGGGTTCCAAGAATTAAAAGACATATTAACCTCTGCTCCGGTGTTGAGCATTACAGAAAATTGGAGGGTTCATTCAAAGTGTATTGCGGCGCAATCAGGTATTACAGTTTGGGATCAAACAGTGTTGAAAATGTGACATAGAGTAAAAGTGATTAATATACCAGATAAGTAGAGAAACAAAAAATTATCTCCCACCCTTTGACACAAGATTCATAGAGGAGTGATTCACATGTAAAGATAGAGACATTACTTGTATGGCGTCCATGTGGATATTTTCACAGATCATAAGAGCCTACAGTATATCTTCACTTTCAGGAGAGGGGAGTTGAATTTGCGACGGCGTCGCTGGTTGGAAGTTATTGAAATATTATATGAGGACATTACGTATCATCAGGAAAAGCCAATGTAGTAGCGAGATGCTCTCAACCGTAAATCAATGGGGAGTTTAGCGTATTTGTGTTGAACAGTGGGAGTTGGTCATAGAAATACATCAATTAGCCAGCCTAGCCATTCGTGTAGCGAGAAACGAGGATAACATAGCGTAGTCGAACATTGTGGAGTCATTAGTTGTGGAGGTAAAAAACGCGGCAATATAGAAGATCGACTTGGTCCGACAGGGCGGGAATTCTCGAAAGCGCCAGATTTTCAGGTAGCGAGGATGAAATCTTTTGATGTAAGGGTCGCCTTTGTGTTCCCGGATATTTTAAGGGCTTCGCCCGACGGTGTGGTGGTATATTACGCAGCTATTTCTCCACCCGGGCGCGTGAAAATGTACCACGATATCCAAGAGGAGATCACTGGTGGCAAAGTATGAAAAGAAATAGCAGAATATGTAGCCCGGTATCCCAACACCAACAAGTAAAAGCGGAACACCGAAACCAGGCGTTGACTCGGGACATGGTTGTGCCTCCTCTCGAGAAATAGGAAGCAATAAACATGGACTTTGTAGCGGGGATTACCGTTACCGAGGCATAGACATGATTCCATTTGGGTAATAGTTGACAGGCGATGAAATCAGCCCATTTCCCTGCCGGTGAGAAGTTACTTTCTGCACGCCGAAGATTACGCCGAATTGTATATCGGAGAAATAGTTGGAGTACACGTTGTTCGGTATCTATTATCTACGACAGGAGAGGAACACAATTTACAGCTAGATTTTGGCCAGTCATTTCGAAGGTTTGGGATTGCAGATTAATTTGAGCACGAGAATTTCACCCTCGAACGAGATGGGCGAGTGAATGCACTATTCGAGCGCTAGGAGATATGCCACGGGCGTGTGTGCTAGACTTTGGAGGTAGGCGGGACGAGCATTTTCCGCTAATTGAGTTTGCTTATAATAGCTATCACTCCACTTCAGATGGCGCCCTTTGAGGCTTGTATGGGCGAAAATGTAGATCGCTAGTCGGCTAGTTTGAAGTGGAGAGTCAATCTTGATTAGGCCGAGATATTATTCATCGATCGAGAGGAGAAGGCAAAGCTTATTAGAGAACTCTACGAGGCGCAGGCCGCCAAAAATCGTATGTTGATGTCAAAGGGCCACCAGATTTGATGTGAATGACTGGTATTTTTGAAAGTATCTCCAATGAAAAGGGTGACGAGATTCGGCAAGAGAGGTAAGCTCAGATCCGAATTCGTTGACCATATGAATAAATCGAAGAATAGGCCATGTGGCATATGAGTTGAACTTGCCTCCGAAATTGATCCATTCATCGGTTTTCCACGTATACAAATCACTAAGGAAGTGCATAGGAGACCCGTTAAGAGCAATCCCAGTCCAGGATGTCCGAGGGTTACAGGAAGGCGGCCTATGAAGAGAGTTCTAGTAGCCATCTTAGATAAACTGATTCGTGTTGAAGCCCAAAAATATTGCTTGTCAAAGGTCTTTGTGCAGCATTAGGAACCGAGAAGAGATGACCTGGGAAGAAGAGGAAAGGAAGATATGAAAATCAGATATCCTCACTTGTTTCAAGCCTAGTCGAATTCAAGGTATGTTAGTATTGTTATTTTTATACGATTGCCTTATAGTAGATGTATAATGAGATAATCAGAGCTCAATCTTTTGTACGATGGAGAATGCTATAGTATTGTGTGGAGTACCTGTATTGGACTTTTCTGCATTTCAAGTTTTTGAGATAGTCTATATTACAGGGAAACTCTGCCAAATTTTCTAAAATAAGTTGAGTAAAATTGAGAATTCCTATCTAAATATTAGAAGTTTACATTCGAGACGAATGTTCTTAAGGGGAAGGATGTACACCCTAGTAAATTCTCATTTATATAGATAGCTATTCACATATTGGTTACGAGTTTTTGAATACCATACATGCTAGGAAAGGCCCGGGAAAGACCGGATACGAGATTCGTTGAACCATCACAGGAGGAGCCGGGGCGAGCCCCTCCGCGATGGCAACATGCCACGGAGGGAGGGCCTCGCGTTGGCGTCGTGTCACGGAGGCCTGTCCGGGACAAGTATAAAAGCCTCCAACTTCGGTTTTACTTCATTTCATCATTTAATTCCAGAACACGAAGAGAAACAAGGGTGAGAAGGGTTTAAGGAAATTTCCTTCCGGTTACGCCGTTATACGCGGTCCAAACTCGGTATAACCTTGGGTAGTGAGGTATTGAGTAGCGAAGACATTCCTCGGGTTTAGTTTCGTGAAATTCGGCCGGCGAATCATCGTGCTACCGAGCTAAGGTAAGTAGAATTGCTCCAAACTAGTGTCAACGTACTCCTGAGCCTAAAGTGAGTATTTCTCTCTTCGAACTTTCGAGATGACGAAGTTTTCGACCGTTTTCGATAAGCCAAAGTTTGGGCAATATATATATGATGATATTTTCTCTCAGGATATTGGTATTCAGTTCTAATTGATATATATGAATGCAGTTGGGAGAAATAGCAGAGAGTACCCCGGCCGAGCTCACATGAGTTAGTCGGAAATCAGAAGCGAAGGTATGTAAAAGCATTACTTCGACAAGTTAGTAATCTAGTATAGCAAATAGCGAGAACTATAGAAGAAAGAACCTAGAAATCGAGGTGAGTTGGAGTATGAATCCAACAAGCATGTTTTATAATATTATGTTATGTTCAAAATAAAAGATAGTAGAGCAATACCGGATAGTCGAGATAATATTTCGGTCACGGTATAGTTCAATAGGAGAATCGGTTTAATACGAGAAAGAGTATCGAATCATATATCAGAAACATGGTTAGTATTTTCATATTGAACATGCTTGATGTATGCGGTGTGTTTGTTGAGACTTGTTTGTGTTATGGGGGCACCCTTTGAGCATCCTCGCCGCCCTGGGTTGGTAATTGTGTCGACCCACCGCGGGTGAATACGCACTCAAGGAGTATCGTCCGCTAGAGGATGAAAATGGGATGGAGCATTCCCTATATGAGGGGCGGCTCGGCGTAGCGTGGAAGCGCGAGTGCGAGTGCGGAGTACGGAGTACGAGTTGAGTACGAGTCCTCTACAGGCTCGGACACGATTACGTATATCGAGAGGTGTGATCATTTTGGAGACCCGGGGGGCCGGTAGAGGTGCTCGAAGTTAGTAGATAGTTGAGAGATTTATTTTTGGATGGTTTGGACACAGATGAGGGTATATAGACTGTGTGTTAGTTGGCACCTTCCGCCTTTTGGGGGTTGGTATGATCACTTGTATCTTCTCCATAATGCCATCATCCTCTCTTCATTTATTATTTGATGACATGGAATCGCCACGTCAATAGTATGATTCTACCTACCCCTCGGTACATATAAGCTTATTTTAGATTTCATCGGTCTCTGATTTAGACACTTTCTACTATTTAGAATCTCTAGTATTTTTTCTTATATTTATTATGTTCGGTTGCTTTATATACTCGGTACCGGTGGTAACGCGCCCATTTGGGCGCTAGATTACTTACTGCCGAGTACCTATAGACGAGAAAACGATCCCTCGTGATCTAGCCAGCGCAGAGTCATCAGCTCTCTCGGCCGGAGCTTGATATTGAAAGGTTTATATCATTTTATGTTTGATTGTATAGTACATGTAGGTCAGGGCCTGTCGACCATCTTATCGATATTCTTAGAGGCTTTGCATATTGTATATATATCTCCCTTTGGGCAGTTGTACCCAGCCATGTGGGGGTTGTGCATATGTTTAGTTGTTTATGTTGACTGTGTGGGGCCTTATCCAGTTAGTAGTGGTGACCTTGCACAGGTCACGTAGCTGTTTACCATTTGTTATATTGATTCGAGAAGTAACTAGTCGACATGGTGGCCTTGTCGGACCACATAGGTTCCCTTATAGTAAAAGAGATTAAGTTGCATTGTTATGCAATTTGGCTATAGGCTAGCTGGCGGAGGAGCGTATTTACATAGCCGCTATATAGCCGTTGGTTCCGTGAATCATAGCCCGTTGGTTCCGTGAATCAGAGTTAGAGCCATCCAGGCACCAGATGTGCTTAGGCTCAGTAATCTAGCAGTTCAGGTCCTAATAGGGCACCAGGTGTCAGTCATACCCCCCAAAGCGGGGCGTGACACCAATTCCCTCTTAATTCATGATGTTCGAATTGATGATTCCATGGGGTTTCTACCCAATACATGAATTCCTAAGTATTAATCATGGGTATGATCTAAGCATGTTTTTACTGATGAATTATGATTAATGGGCAGATTTTACAATGTTTTAAATTATAAATTATATTTTCATGTTTTTTAAATTATGATGCCCATCCATGAATGTTCATGAAAGTTGAGATCTATGACATATATGTTCAAGTATGATGTGATGTTTATGAAAAAGTATGATTTTGAAATACTCGCGTTATGTTCATGTTTTCAAAGTAAATCAAGATGATTTCAAGCATGTTAAAGTATTGGGAAAGCCCATATGATCAAGTATGACTTATGATTTCATGAATTAGCTTACCATATGATTTTTGAGTCAAGACTCCCATTATTTTCAGCTTGTGGTATGGTTTGAGCCAAGGCTCATCATGTTATGATTTCAAATTATGCATGTATGTCATTATTCAGCTTAGTCACAAGATGATGGTCAGCTTCATTGAAAAACAATGGAGAGCATATGCATGTTTTTGGGAGTACTGTCTAGCACCGAATAGGCTAAGGGTCAGTCAACCCTATGTCTCAGAACTACGCACCAATGTAGGTATGATTAGATTATTTGGGACCTCCTTTGTAGCTTTCCCCTGCCCCCAAGGGGGCTTGAGCTTGATACCGATATCATGGTATAGCCCTTTGCCCTAGCAAGGCTCTGGATGGCTCTGCCCACTTAGTGTTATAGTCGATACCACGTAAGCTCTATCATGGTAATGTCGGTTATATGACGAGTCTCCCATTGTTCCTCATGATTTTAGTTATGCATGAACATCAATCATGATATTATATTTTCAGTAGATTTGGCCCAATGTTCAGCTTTACTTATGATTATCAGTTTTCAGCTTTTGGTCATTCGATTAAGTTATGATGTTCAATTATGTTCAGATCATGATTTCATAAAATAGCATGCAAGCCCTACTCTCAAAATCTTATCTTGATTATGTTTTATACTATGCATATTTAATTATTTTACTTACTTAGTGGTTTTAGATACCACGCATACTCGGTACATTCCACATACTGACGCATACTCTATGTTGTATTATTTTATGATACAGGCTCTAATATCCAGACTCAGTCCCGCTGCTAGTCAGAATTCCAGAGTTAGCATTCTCAATATCAGTTGGTGAGTCCTCATCTTGCGAGGGCCCTTCCTATCAGATGTGTTTCGTCTTTTTAGTTTCAGACTATAATGATTTAGTTGGGGTCTTGTCCCATTAACTCGTCAGTACTAGAGGCTTATTCGGACATAGTTTGTATTCAACTTTGGACTAATGTATACATTCAGAAGTTAAGTTTTGTTTAGACTTTCGCTATGTTATCTATGATGATCTTCCTCTTATCTATGTTGAATTAGATTATGTTCATGTTTTGGGTCAACTTGGAGCCTCTCGGGATTTCTTGTCCCGTGTCTTGATCCGGGCCTATGTTTGGGTCCTGACAAAGGGCTAATCAAAGAAATGTGTATGTCATTTTTCAAATTTAACATCACTTAATTATTTCACTTTGACCACGCACATCGCAAGTTCTAGACTAACAAGGAACGATATAAATTATTATCTAAACCTCACTTCACACAGTGCACATGATCCACTGCACATAGATAAGATATGACCATCAAGTTAAAGTAACAGGGCAGAGTCAATAAGTATACTTCAAGTGTAGGAGGTGATCATAAAAGTCAAAATCGAGTCTCAAGTATCAAAAGATGATAACGAAAATTCTCAATACATCTACAGAAGGTATACAATACACATGCTTGGCCTTAAACCCCAATATAAAATATGTTACACTGTTCATTGTACTAGAGTTCTTCCTTTTCTTTACTTTCTCATTCATCCTAAAGACTAATTTCCTTAAGAAAGTTTTCACATTATCCATCATTTGCAAAATTTAAAACTAAATAATTTACCTAAGAAAGTTTTCACATTATCCATCATTTGGAAAATTTAAAACTAAAT
>JACEIK010000212.1:320503-350353 GCA_018107945.1 Datura stramonium | reverse complement strand
GTATGGGTAGGTCGGGGCCCTGTCTCGATCATTTCTATTATTACTCATAGAGGCTTGCAGATTGTATATATTATCTCCCTGTGGTCAGTTGAGTCGGTCGCGTGAGGCCGTGCAGTTGTATAGCTGTTTAGTATTCCTGTTCTTATGTTGGCCGTGTGGGGCCGTAGTTTGACAATAGTGGTGACATTGCCGGTCACGTAGCTTTACAGTATTCTATTATTGAGTCTCAAATGATTAGACAGCATGGTGGCCTTATCGGCCCGCATAGGTTCCTGATTATAAGTATGTTTCTGGTTAGCTGTTATTACAGGTACAGGTGGCTATAGGCCCAGATGGCCGGAGGCTGTGTTTAGAGCCGTTATATATCCCTTTGTTTCCAGGAACCTGAGATAGAGCTATCCAGGCACCAGATGTGCCTAGGCCCACCAGTTAGTAGTCCAGGTCCTTCTAGGGCACCAGGTGCCAATTATACCCCCCAAGGCGGGGCGTGACACTTTCCTAGTTTCCTATCCTCTATCTCGGTGCGACTGACCAGGCAAGTTCTAGATTGACACACCCAAATTTAGCTATTAAACCTCACTCCCACATAGCACAGGTCAACATCATGACTTCTACTAACTACTAGTTCAGGTACAACCATGCAATGGTAAACACGTTCACAGTTTCAATGCCATGCAAAGATTCACAAAGGTCATACTTATCTACTTTAGCATACACATAAAAAAATTTCAGGAGGGGTAGCAAATTATTAGTTCAATAAAAATAAACAATTTAAGATCTTGACTGCCTTAAGTTCACCTAACTTTCTTATGACTGACACAAAAAAACACAAAAAACATAAAACCCTAAATGTGACGGTTCTACTAGATAAGGAACACCCGAGGGAAAAGATATCCAACAATAAAAACCCTCGGGTTATGTTCAGAAAAAGACATGCACAGGTATCCCTCCCCACCCCCATCAAGAAAAGCATGCATTGTCCTCGACGCATATNCTCGACGCATATATATATATATATATATATATCAGACAAAACTAGGAAATAGGGAACATACCTGTGCAACCTAGGTGTTAGCTACCTGGTCAGTGGAGGGTGTAGATACTCCTCCAATGTTATCTCCAACATTACCGACTTGACCCGGTGCATTTTTAGATCCAAAGGAGCTTGTCCCTTTTCCACGACCTCTCACTACCTCAGTCTCGACTCTCTGTTTAGCCTCCTCTCTCGATACATGCAACTCTCTCTCCATCTCACTCCACTCTCATTTTTGCTGATGGAGCAGAGAAGCATCATCTTCGAAGCTTGCCTCCTCACGAGGCCTTTTACCTTTATCATGTGCCACCAACTCCTCAGTAATGAAATCAAAAATCAGTGGTAGCTCTTCTTCAAATTCATCATCTATCATAGGAAGCACCGGTGGAGGTACTGCAGCTACCTGTCGTGAGGCCAAATCCCGAATCTCAGCTCTGAGCGCTCCTAGCTCTGCATACCATTTTGCCAATTTAGGCACCTGTAACTACGCAAGGCGCTCATCCATTCTTCTCTCCAAAGAGTCCAACCAGCCATGCACAGAACTGGATAGTGCCTCCAACTCCGTTGACACCCAAGGCTTTACCTACTCCATTAGAACTTTAACCTGTAGAGCCGTGTGTGCCTGCTGCTTTTCAGCCTTAGCTATCCGCCTAGATATATCAACCAAAACTCTTGAGAAATCATAACTAGGCTGGCTATAGTGGCTCGTGGCGGAGTAACTGGTGGTCTAGGTGCTACTGCAGTGGATGATGACCTAGGAACAACATCAGGTGTGGAGGTGTCCACTGTATCTGTACCCTCAGGCTGGCTACCTGTCTCTCTACCCTTAATAGGATCAGTTGCCAACTCAGTGAATTGTGCAGCATAAGTTTGCATACCGCTACCAAATGCCTCTGCTAGTATGGTCGCTCCAACGAATGTGGCGGACTAACTCCTCGCCTCCGAGACTGGGTTTGTTTCATCTATGATCAACCCAATATCCGTAATCTTCTGAACCACTATCCTCTGGTCAACTAATGGCAATTCCAACACTTTTGACTCCTGACAGAGTCTATCAATCAAACATGGGAAGGGAATTAGAGTACCTTCATTTATGGCCCGCTCTCTAATCTCTTCAGCAATGTACCGCGGGAAATTGATGGTGTATCCCTCCATAATGTTGTCTACCAATGTTGCTCTATGAAGTGTGAGAATGTTATCATTTTTGGTTGGTACCTGCCTGTGCTTCACTAGTGTCCACCGAAACTTAGCTTGAAAATTTAGTGTGGCCTTCTTTATCTGAGACTCTGCGTCATGCAACCATTCAACTAGCGGACCTCTTGTAGCAATGATCCGAGACAACCAAGTATAATGTTTGATGCGCTCCTAACTATTAAACTTTTTGGTGTTGACTTTCTTTAACTCGAAGACCCTATGGTCGAACTCGACCGTGCTTATCGGAGTATGATGATCTGGCCCATATAGAAGCCTGGACATAGTCTCCTCAGATATATCGATGGGAGTCTCTCAAACCAACACCTGCATCAAGGCATGCCTCTTTTTCCAGTCTTGGCCCCCTAATGACAAATTCTATAGTGTGGCTGCGTAGGCTGCATAGAATTCTCGGACTAAGCATGGGTTGTAGCTCCTTAATGGCTCGGTCAACCACCCGAACCTATACTTGTCGAACACAGCTTGTAGCTCTGGAAGGTCCTTTAGCCTCGTAGTGACCAGCCTAGGCTCCTTGTATATGCTCCTCTTCAGATGTGCTTTTTCATTAGGAGCAATATCTATGTTATATATGGCCCTCATACCATGAACACACCATCTCCGCACGTTCCTTGGTTGATTGTTTGATGTGTTCGAGGTCTCGGTCAATTCATCATCGGAGTTCCCTTACTGAGCATGTGACTCATCAGCTATCTCGATGTTTTGCCCAACTGTGGGGGCATCGGGAACAAGTGCAGTTGTAGCCCTGGCATTACCATTAGTGCGGCTTGGTGGATCACTCGCCAGTGGAGTAGGAGAATCTACTAGGGCTGTCAGATTTGAAGTTTGTTGAGACCTAGCCCTGGTTGATCTCCTCACTAACTGCACCTCTGATACATCAGATTCTTCCTTCAAGCTACTTGATTCTTTGGAGGAGGATGTCTCATCACGAAGTCTACGGTATGAAGGATGACTGCACTTAGGTACTTGTTTCTTTGCCTGACCTTTCCTTGGTGTACCTCTTGGAGCCATTGTACCGTGGAAACATTGTTAGTATATGAGATGAGATGACACAAAAACATTTTTAAACTGCTGCTCAGTGGACCTGACGAGTGACTAAATGAGTCGTTTCCACTAGCAACGACTCGTGAGGTCCCTCGTTGTCACAAACCATTCTTTCTTCAAGTTCGGCCAGTGTACTTAATGACTGGTCCCAATGAGTCTTTACCAAAGGCAATGAATCGTTTGGTCAGTCGTTAGGTACACTGTTCTCTTGATGTAATTTTCCACTCAGGACGAGCTACACAACGAGTCGTTTGGTGATCTAACGACTCATGATGTAGCTCATGCTCCAGAGTTTTAGTTTTCCCATCCTTCATTCATCTTCATATACTAGCTACAGTTTTAATTCCACAAACAAAGAATCATCAAATTCTCAAATAAACACATGTAAGTTCAAACACGATTCAAGTGTTCAGTCTATCCAAGGTTTCGAAAAAAATTTGTTCAATGACTTACACATAAATTTTTCATGAATTCACAAGATCAGGTCAAATTTAAACTCATTATATGCGAAAACTAATGGAGAAGAGAAGTCTCAAGCGATCACTCACAGTAATTTCGAGTTAGAGCAGGACAAGTAGAAATTTTGCAATCTTGTGACCTTGGTGGGTGCGGCTGTGTGTGTGTGAGGATGTTGTGAGTGCAAATGCGAGGTTTTTTTGATGAGGTTGAGAGATAAAGAAGAGGGAATTTTGAAGTTGTAATGTTTCTTGGTTTAAACTCAAGTGGAAATTTGAAGAATAAAAGAAAGGGGATTAACGTAATTTAAGTTAAAATTGCACCCTAATTCTAGCATGGGTCGGGTCGAATTACAGTTGCATAAAACATTGGACGACCCATGTAATGATTTGTTAAGTGATTAAATGAATCATTTTTTCCTTCATGTTGTGATTAGAGTTCAACAAACTTACCTGGGACCTAATGAGTCAAGCAATGACTCGTGGTGTCACCCAACAAGTCGTGACTTGAGTCGTTGTCCTTGGACTATTGTAGCTTCATGATGGGTCACGTAACGAATCATTTGGTCTCCCAATGATTCGTTGAGTGAGTCGTTATCACCTTTTCCAATTTGATTCTTCCTTTGATCCAGTGTACATGATGAAGGACCTCATGATTCGTTTCCAGAAGAGACAAATCGTTAAGTCAACCATTGCTTCCCTGTTTTCTTCGATTGTCTTCACGATTGGATTGAACAAGTCCTCAGGTCAAACGACGACTCATTCTGTGACATTTTGCACCAGAACTGAAATTCTAGATTTTGGGTCCAACTTCAAATTTTCCATCTTAATCACCTGCACCCATTAACAAATGTAAACACTATATTTTTCTTACAAATACAACTTGGGTTGCCTCCCAAGAAGTGCTTGGTTTAACGTCATGGCATGAAGTGGGTGTTTTGTCTACTCAGACTTCACCAAAACACCTCCATGGGTTGCCTCCCATGTAGCGCCTGATTTAACATTGCGGCATGACGCAAGTCTCTTGACTACTCAAAATTCTTCAAGTAATTCGTATTCATCCTCCAGTGCTGAGACCATGTCGAATTCCCTTGGTTGCTTCATGGTCCGACAAATGTTAAAGGTGACCTCTTCTTTGTTTAACCTGAATTTTAACTGGCCTGCCTCTACATCTACTAGGGCCCTACCAGTTGTAGGAATGGTCGCTCCAAAATGATGGGGACCTCAGAATCCACTTTGCAGTCTAGAATCACGAAGTCTGCTGGGAATATAAATTTGTCCACCTTGACAAGCACATCAAATAAGATCCCCACCGACTTTTTAATGGTTCTATCAGCCATCAGTAGATGCATCGTAGTCGGTGTGGGGGCTCCCAAGACCAACTTTTTGAATACTTCTAGAGGCATCAAATTTATGCTAGCTCCCAGGTCACAAAGCGCCCTTGCAAACTCGCCATTAGTCCTTTTCCTGGTGACGAGGTCCTTCATAAATTTACCGGGCATCTGCTCAAGTGCCTCGATTAATGGGATGTTCACCGACAATTACTTTAGCATAGAAATAAATTTGTGATACTTCCCATCTTCGGCCTTCTTTTTCAACGCATTGGATAAGGAGGAGGAGGTTTGGGATCGATGTAAACTTTTGTTGTGACTCCTTCTCCTTCTCGTGGGTAGCTCCTTGCTCCTTTGCATTACTGGGAGCAGTCTTCACATCTGAATCTCCAACCAAAGTTTGGTTTTTGGAATTTTCTACACTGTTATCATTCATCAAGATGGTCTTTTATGAATCCTTTTAATTACAATCGGCCTATGAGGATCAATTGTCGCCTTCCAACTCCTAGTAGTGACCGCCATGCAATGACTGTCGTTTTTTTTTATTTTGCACTGTGTTGCTAGGAAGTGTGCCTTTCTGCCTCTAATTCATTGCAATAGACATCTAATGCATCTGCTGCTCACTTTTCTTAATGGCCACGACATGTGACTCCACCTTTTGATTTAAACCAAAAATATCATCGCGGAGCTCCTTAAAATGGCTGTCTGTTGTCTCCATCTGCTTAAGTACTTTAGACAACACGTCTTCAACCCTTGAACCATACAGATCGCTTCTATCATTCTTGTACTCATTACGCTTCTTCTAGTCTCCATTATCTATGTACTAGCCTCGGTTGTAATTATTGTCCTTATAAAAGTTCCTACCTTGGTTCCCTTGACCTTGACGCCAAAAGTCTTGGTTAGACCCTTGGTGTTAGTAGGAAAACCCGTCCTCTGATCATTTAGATAGTTAGCTTTTTCTTCAGATAGATTCACATCCATCATTCCTCGGGGCCTTGCCCTGAGAACCCACAACGTTAACTTTCTCAGCTCCATCTCCCATCAGATCCTTAGCAAGCAACCCCATAGTTGTTTTAATCTCAACATATCTTGAACACTCTCTTCATCTTTTCTTCTCTATTCTGCAGACATACCAACCGCATAAGAACCACCGGGAATCTCCGACTCTCTAGTGTGCCAAGCTCAGTTGGTTTTTGTGATCTTGTCAAGTAGCTCAGTAGCCTCTGCATAAGTTTGGCTCATAAAGGTTCCTCCAGAGATGGTGTCATCCACCGCCTTGGTGTTAGCATTCAGAGACCTATAGAAGATCTCCAATAATATATCATCTAGAATCCTATGATTTGGCACCCTTTTGAGCTTCTTATTGAAACGCAGCCAGGTCTCATGAAGTGCCTCTAAATTTAGTTGTCTAAAGTAATATATTTTATCTTTCAACTGCAACGCTTTGGAAGGTGGGAAGAACCTTTCAAGAAAATCTCTCTTAAGTTCCCCCCAAGTAGTGATGGAATCATTTGTCAGCTCAGCCAACCACATCGTTGCCTTACTCCTAAGTGAGAAGGGAAATAACCTCAGTCTGATTGTGTCCTAGCTCACTCCCGGTTGTTTGTATACCTTACATATACCCACGAAATTTGTCAAGTGAGTGTGGGCATCATCAGTTGCATGACCCACAAATATTCCCTTCATGTTGAGCAGTTGGATCATTGCACTGGTAATGTCGAACTTTTCCCCAACAGGCAAAAGGGGAGGGACTATAGCTCCAGTGGCACTGACTTCTTCTATATCAACATCATACTCCTCATCAAAATACCAGTGTATCTGGTGTTCTGGACCTCTGTGTCATCTATCTCTCTCTGCTTCTGCAGCTAGATGTTACTCTTCAGCAACTCTAGCTAACTCACGATCTCTAACCCAAGCTTGCTCCTCATCCAATAATCTCACTGTGGCTTGGTCCACGGTTTCCTGCTCTTTGATGTTGGCCATTCTTCTCAAGTTTGTGATCAATTAGAACTAGGGGATTTCCTTGGCTCCTAGTATCGGGCATGCACAAACCTAATACCTGTCAAGCAAACAAAAATGACAAAAGAAAAATAAAAAGGGAAATAAGAACCAACAGTAAAGCAAACACAATTAACAAAAGCCTTAGCCGTACTCCCCGGCAATGGCGCCAAAATTTGATGTCTCCCAAATTACACCTCGCAATTGAGATATAAAGCGGTCGATATCAAATATAGAACCCAACTAGAGGTTGGGGTCGATTCCACAAGGAATATGGAAGAACTTGAGTTAATGCAAATAGCTGTTACTATCGGGTTACTTATTTCCAAAGGGGAAAATAAATAAAGTACTAAATATGAGTAAAAACTACTAAATGCTCAAGTCAAATTCAGTTTGTATTCAATTAATGACTTGACTAGGATTGTGTTTCCCAAGATTTCATAATCACAAGGCTTTTACACTACTGATCTATTTCGATGTTTAACATGCAATATTAGTAAGTTAGGTTCACCTAAATGGTTGGTCCCCTATCTAGATGATTATCACCATGCAACTTGGTCCATATACAGGTGTATGCTTAATTAACCCTAACCCTTAATATCGTATTAGCTATCCCCGGACAAGTTCAAGCTATTAGATGGGGGTTGATAGCCTCAAATCTCCGTTGTAAATCCCTTTTTGATATTCTGAAAACTTTGTCTGAAAGCCATCTACTAATGATGAGTTGCTGGGCAAGCCCCCAGCTAACTCGAAATTCTAACTAAAAGAAAATTAACTGAAGTACATGAAATGTCGTCCTCAATTGATAAGGACTCACCACTGCTGCTACTGAAATCACCTGAAGAGATATACTAATGGCGCTGAGATTGAGAACCTGCAGTTGTATCATAAAACGATACAACATAGGACATATGGGTCAGTAGTTTGAATGTACTGATTAAGCAGGAGAAAACATAATACTGGATATAAATAACTGAACTGAATAGACATGCAATGACCATCGATATACTAAACTGAATTAACTGAAATATACTGAGATGGTCAAAGACACGCCCTAAGTCTGAGATTTCTGAGTCTGAACTAACTGTGTTGTGCTGAGCAAACTTAAATTGAACTCTAATCTGAGACAGAATTAACCTGACTAGTGGAAAAGTCCATAACCGACATGTAATCACGTGAGCTAGACGTGGAGTCTGATGTATACACCCCACCGGTAGGACCCAATATATCTTGCTAGGGTATAAAGGCATGAACTGGGTGATCACAAATCTGGGGCCATAAGGCCAATAAAACTATAACCTACGGTGGCAATGTAGTTCTGGGAACATGGGTGCGCTGGAACCCCGGTCTACTCGGTGCTAAGTCCTGCTCCCACTGGATGTTTTTAGACTAACTACTAGGCTGATAACTCAAAATTGGGGCCCAAGACTAGTAAGGAATACCTATATGGAAGCACCCTAAGAGTCTTATCGGACCAGATTCTGTAACTGGGTTCTAAAACTGGTCAAAGCTGCTTATCTGGAAGTGTCGTAATTGTCTAAAGAATGAACTGAAATTCTGAAACTGGGGTTCTAAGGATGGTCAGATCTTATTATCTGAAAGTGTCATGACCGCCTAAAGAACCACTAAAACTGATATTGAGACTAATTCTGCTAACTGGGAGGTACTACTGACACCTTGATAATTTCTATAGTCAAAATGATCAGTTGACATCTCTAACTAACACTGAGGATTCTAACATTCTGACCGAAATTTAACTATCATGCAGCTAACTGAGATTTCAAGTCATACTAACAATATGGGAAGCCACAATGTTGATAGAATCAAGAAACAAGGAAGACTAACCCGACAGGCAAAATTTTAGGTGATCTCATTCAACATTAGGGATAAAATCATCCTTACAAGAAAGAGAATTTATACGATATTTAGATAATGGAGAATACCCTACACTCAACTTAAATCATATTGTACAAGCTATAACGATGTTTGGCACATAGTTCATCCCTATTTGATAGTTCAGGGATAGAGTTCACCTTATGGAAAGAAACATCAATATAGTCATAAACTAATGGAATTATATCTAAAATAAAAATGGATAACATTCTACATGAACTCAAAGAAATCAAAAATATATTCCCTTCGCATTCGAAATCTCATGGCTAGAATTCAAAAAGAACTAGGAGGGATTTTGGGGACACAAGGGAAGAACTATTTTCTTGCTGAATTCCCACATACCTGGCTAAAATTTCTTGGAGAAAGAAGCTTTAATGGCTGCACTTTGTGAGGAACCCTAGACCTTTCTTGAGAGCTCTTGTGAGGAAACTTATGCTAATTTCTCTGAAAATCTCAGTGGGATTGAGGGTGTTAGGCCCTCTAAGTTCCTTTAACATAGACCAAAATGACATAGTTTAATGTATAGGAGGTTAGGAAATTACTGAAACACCCTTAGGAAATTCACAGGAAAACTGACTGCCAGGCCCCCACGAGGGACTTCACAGATCGTGCCCAGTGAGCACGACTCGTGGTCACAACCGTCAAGTGCATTGCCAAGAACCTTCTGTTGGTCACCACAAGGGACACCACAATTCGTGGTACCCAACGACTCTTGGTGACCCACCCGTTGCCAACACTACCTAAAATCTCCTGGAGTCACCACGAGCAACACCACGACACGTGGTGTCCCAAACGAGTTGTGGTGAGGACCCGTTGAGTACACTGCGTGGCTTTTCTAACTTTCAATCAAATACTGACCATAGATCACCCCATGAATCATGGTGTTTACCACGACTTGTAGTCACACCTGTGGTCACCCATTTTTTTCCAAATATTTCAATCAATCCTGGACCCTTCCCCTCGAGTCACTTCATGACTCGTTGCCTACCCCATGGATCACAGGACGACTCCTTCTGTGATCTACTACAAAAAAATTCTATTTTCTCCATTTCAACTCCCGAGTCTGGTCTTAGAGTTTCTGGGGCATTACAGGTGTCTAGAACCAAGTAGAGTAAGGGTCAGTCAACCCTATGCCTCAGAACTACGCGTCAACATAGGTATGATCAGATTATTTTGGGACCTCCTAAGTGAGCTTTCCCCTTCCCCAAGGGGCCTTGAGCTTGATATCAATATCATGGTAGCATCCTTATCCCTGGCAAAGCTTTGGACGACTCTTCCCACTTGAGTGTGATAATCGGGACCACGTAAGCTCTATTGTGGTAATGTCGGTTATATGGAGAGTCTCCCATTATCCGTCATGATTTCATTTATGCATGTTATCATTCATGATATGCAGTGAAGGATTGGCCCAGACCTACCTCTCCTACTGAGATCAGGANCACGTAAGCTCTATTGTGGTAATGTCGGTTATATGGAGAGTCTCCCATTATCCGTCATGATTTCATTTATGCATGTTATCATTCATGATATATATATATATGTGTGTGTGTGTGTGTGTGTTCTAAAGTATGTTTGACCAAATGTATAATTTTACGTATAATTATTAGATTTCAGCTTTGGATCATTCGATTCAGTTATGATTTTTAGTTATGTTCATACCATGATTTCAGAAAATAGCATGCAAGCCCTACTCTCAGATTCTTTTCTTGATTATATTTTATATTATGCATGTTTTAAATGATTTTACTTATTTAGGTGGTTTTTCTTACCTTGCATATTTGGTACATTGCACGTGTGGATTGCATACTCTATGTTGTATCGTTTCATCATACAGGTTCTGATTTTCAGACTCATCGTCGTCACTAGACAACTTTTGGAGTTAGCATCCAGTCTCTATTGGTGAGTCCTCATCTCCCGAGGACCATTTGTTATCAGTTATCCTCGTACTTTCAGTTTTCAGACTTAGAGAGTTAGTTGGGGTCTTGTCCCATCAACTCATTAGAATTAGAGGCTTTTCAGATAATAAATTGTATTCATCTTCAGACTTAGGTTGTATATTCATATNATGCTGACTTAGTCATCCGGTCTACAACCACCGGGTCTTGTCCCATCAACTCATTAGAATTAGAGGCTTTTCAGATAATAAATTGTATTCATCTTCAGACTTAGGTTGTATATTCATATTATTATGTTATGCTCGGATTTCCGCCATGTTTATTATGTAAAGGCTTCTGCTTTACTTGATTGAGTTAGATGTATGTTCGTGCCATGGGTCGACTTTGAGTCTCTCGGGGCTCCTTTTCCTGTTTCTCAGTCCGGGACCATGTTCTGGTCATGACATTTCATGATTAGTTTCGTTGAAAAAAATGATGGTTCAGCTTCATCGAAAAATGATGGAGAGAATATGCATATTTTCGGGAGTAGTGTCTGGCACCCAATAGGATAGGGGTTCAGGTAAACCCAAGGCCTCAGAATTATGCAACAATGTAGGTTTATTCAGATTTATTGGGACCTCCCTAGTGAGCTTTCCCTGCCCCCAAGGGGCCTTCAGCTTGATACTGATATCATGGTAGCGTCCTTAGCCTTGGCAAGGCTTTGGACGGCTCTACCCACTTGAGTGTAATAGTTGGGATCACGTAAGCTTTATCATGATTATGTCGGTTATATGACGAGTCTCCTATTGTTCCTTATGATTTAAGTTATGCATGTTCATCAACTATTATATTATGTTATCAACAAGTTTGACCCGATGTTCAGTTTATCAGTTTTACTTATTATCATCAATTTCAGCTTTGGGTCATTTGTTTAAGTTATGAAGTGCAGTTATATTTATTCATGTTTTAAAGATATCAACATGCAAGTTCTTACTCTTAGAATCTTATAATAATATGATTTATGTGATATATGTTTTCACTTTTACTTACATAGCTTGTTTTACTTGCCTTACATACTCAGTACATTCTATGTATATCGCATCATGATACAGGCTCAGAAGTTCAGGTTCAGTCTCTCCGCTAGCCGGATTTCAGAGTTCAGTCCAGACAGCTTGTTGGTGACTCCTCATCCTTCGAGGACCGTTAGATAGTTGAGCTATTATCTCTTTCAGTTTAAGAATTTAGTGTGCTAGTTGGGGTCTTGTCCCATTAGCTCGTCAATATGTTAGAGGCTTCAGACATAGTATTATATTCAGCTTTGGATTTAGTGTTATGTTATTTTCTTTGTTCAAAATTTTTAATATTCAAACTTCTATTGTTTTAGAATTCAGTTTTCCACTTTGATTATGTTGAGTTAGTTATTATGTTTATCCCATGGGTCGACTTGGAGCCATTCATGGCTCTAGGTTCCATGTTTAGATTCGGGCCTATGTTCGGATTATGATAGGGTGCCAAAAGAGAGATTACAAAGGGAAATAGGCTTGTATTATGGTTTTCAAGGAAAAGGTTTGAAGGCTCAACATTGGGTAGCAAGGGTGAATGTTCAAGAAGGTCACATAGGTGAAGTAGCTATCAAAAGAAAGCCTAAAATCATGTTTTAAGTGCAACAACATCTAGAATTTCACCTTGAGTCACACTTGGAGCAAGTTCTATACAATCATTTATGCATGAGAATTAAGCTTAATTCTTACCCTACAAAGCATCACCCTCCATTCACACAATTTTCATAACCACATCAAGAGTAAGACTTAAAACAAGATAACATGTGAATCAAAAGCTAAACAAGGAATGTGCAACTTATGACAAAAGAGTACTCAACTTTTAAATTCAAATGCCCCTTTTTCCTCAAGTTCATTTTTTTTCAATGCCATTAAAAAAATAATTCTAGTGGTACCTCTCAAAAGCAATAGCAATAACTAACTCAAAAAGGACTCTAAACTCGATATTTTCCCTTAAGAAAGTCTCCTCTATATCTATCATTGGAAAATGCCACCGGGTTTGACAATAAAAGAAAAGAAAAGAAAACCGCTCCTTAGAAAAGAACTGTGGCATAAAAAAAATCTCTTGGAGTTTATTTGCTAACTACTATGAACCAAGGAGATTACTAAAACATGGGTCAACAAAATTTGTCCATTTAGAATAACCCATCATTGGCACTAATAATGCCACAAAATATTTTTATTTTTCAAAACAAAACAAGGTAGACACAACACAATGCCAATCATGAGAGAAAACACCCCACCCCAACTAACAAATTACATTGTCCCCAATATACAAGTTAAGAACAATCAAGCGAAAGAGGGCTCCCTGAAGGATCTAGCGAGGGGAACTAGGGATACATTAGTAGGTGGCCTTATCAAAATGCCATGAAACAGTCTCAGAGGAGGGCATCAACGGGTCAGGTGAAAGTTTTAGTGGCTTGTCCAGTGAAGATACTTCCTAATGGTCTGGAAGAGTTCTATTCACATGATAGGAAGTCCTATCCACCCCACTAGGCCTCCAAGATGGATCCACTTCATAGATAGTGTGCATCCTAGGGCTAGGTGGTCTGTTGTGGTATATTTCCTCATTCAATATCACTTCAGATGGGTTGTCATACCCCACATACCAATAATCCAGTGGACTCCTTCTACTTGCTGGTTGAGCCTCATCAAGGGTCGGTATATTTAGATCAATACCTATTGGTTACAGTATCTCCTTGTGGCTATCAAGTTCTTTCTTTATGTCCATCACTTCATTTTCCAACACATCAACTCTCGCACATAGGCCCCCTAATTTGGTAATTACTGGTCTCATGGCTCTTTTGATGGCTTGTTGAATCATAGAGGAAATAGCCTTTTCCAATTTCAACAATTGAACATCATGGGCCTGGGCCTTATGTGCTATCTTTAGAATGCCCTTTGCCGGTGGTGAGTGAGCCTTGTTAGTTGGTGATGAAACCATTGCATTTTCACAAGACCTTGAAGGTGGGGGAGTTGCTGGTTCTATAGTCAACTTGGGACTCTTTGAAGTTATGGAATATTTGTTTGTCTTGTGGCTAAAGTGATCACTCCCTTAGCCCTCACTATTTTGACCAGTGTCTTGAATAGAGGAAAGTTGGCATGAAGGCAATGCAAACTGATAAGAACAAGATAGGGCATAGAGGTTGCTTGTTGCCTGGCCTTCCTTTTGAATTGCTCAACGATAATCTCCTCCACATTTATGTGTCTACGATCCATAATGCAAGCTACCAGGTGCGGTCTTAATTTGAACATGTGTTGTGTTTTTAGAGGGAATAATACGGGAACATACCAGATCAAGCCTTATTCGTGCTTCAAATTTGAGATCATGTTGTTGAATAATGCCCTTCATAACAACCCAATATGGTTGACCCACAACAATAACTTCGGCTATCCACTCAAACTGATCATCTTTGTCTACCAGTTTCCTTTTGAAGTCTTGACTTAGACGCACCGGGTCATCCCAATAAATAGAGTTGATTTCATATGGGGTGATGTGAACTTGTTGGACCTGTACTAGCACAGACGATAAACATGGCATCCTATCAACTCGGCCTTTGTGCTTCAAGATGTCTTGTTGTGCCCTATAAGAGGCATAAAACTCCAGCACCAACTCAAAAAATTAAGGATCCAAGGGCATTGTGAAAGGCTCCTAATTGCGAATTTGAAATTGATCATAAATATTTGGAAAGTCATTCTTGAAGGAGTCAACCTCAAATCGAGCCTCTGCAGTGATGGACCGTTTCTCCTTACATTGGACATAGTAATTCTTCATCTTATTGAGCCCAAAGTGAAGTTGATCAATCCGCTTCTCCTCATCGGACTCTTCTTCTTGAGCTGTGCCATCAGTCATTAGTGCTTTTCATTTACAACATTGTCGAGAGAAAGACATGATGCTGCAAAGAAATGTTAGTGCCACATGCTGCTATTTTTGGGTTTTAAATAATATGAAAGTAAAAGAAACATCTAAACTAATCTAGAAATAAAAATCTCAGAATTGTATGAGAACAAGTTGCAACATCAAAATCATATACTGGTGGACCAGCGTTACAATAGTGAAATGCAGGTAGAGACCCACGAGTCGCAGCTGAGTCACCGACCTACGTAGACAACTAGGAAAAATGGCTATCTACCATTTCTACATCAGCGTTTGACCGATCTCGACCCGCGACGTACAGGTGAAATGCGAGTATTGGGTAGTTGCCTGAAGCCTTGAACCCAGACTTGCGCCTCATCCAGCATTTCACTGGTGCTGACTTGTGACTCATCGGTGAAATACAGTTTAGCATCGATAGCACCCCAACCCAATCAACTCACCCCCGCATTATTATCAACCCACTTCAAACAACACAACAGAAATAAAAATGATGATTTTCCCTTAAGAAAGATGTCAACCTATCAAGCAGCAGGAAAATCGTGCATGTTAAGCACACAGGGTTACTCAGAATTCAAACCCAACTATTATATCAAACACACAACTTTATTTCTACCAACATGAGTACCCACACCAATATTATGCAATTATCACTACCCCATCATACCCTCACAATAAGAATCATTCAACAATGAAAAAACACAATATAGGAAATGGGGAACATGGGTTTGGAAAATTCTTGATTTGGCATGCTTAATTTTGGACTCACATTCTTAAAGAATGAGCAATATAAGAGCAAGAAACGCACATACTGATTGAGTAGTGAGAAAAAGCAACTAACTTGGAACTTGGTGTCTTGCTCAACAATGGCTATTCTTCAAAGAGTAGAAATTCTTTTTCATAGTGATACTTGTGTGAGGTAAGGTGGAATGAAGAGAATGGAAAGGGGGATTTTACAGGAAGAAGAGAATGAGGTTTATTGGTGGGTTAGGAGGTGGGTTTATTGAATGTTAATGGTGGGAAGTTTGAAAGTTAAAATTGGTGGTGAAATGGGTTATTGGGAAAGTTAAAAAGTAGAGAAGAAGGGATTTTTGGGGATTTGAAAGGGTTTGTCTTGTTTTTGAAGAGGCATGGGTCAGGTCGGTCAACGAGTTTAGTCAAGATTTTAATTGAAGCACCTACCTCTGCTAGTCTTACGGCCGCTGGTGAATACTGACATTTCGTCGCTTCAAGCACAGGTGACCACTTACCATGCCCAGTTCACTACTTTGCAGGTTGTGAATGACTGGCGGTTCCCAGATTGCCACCTGCGTTTCACTGGTAATTCGAAGTTCACTCTTCCACTATCGGTTCACTGGTTTAAGCCGACATCGAACCGACAGTTCTCAGACTGCCACCAAAATTTTGCTGGTGTTATACCACGGGAACCCAAGGATCAGACCCGGAAGTCGAAACGGAGAAAAACTAAAAATTCGCAACAGGTCACAGAACAACCTGTGAGGTTGGTCGTGAGGAGTGACCACGAGTCGTGAGGTAACTCGTAGTCAGCATGGTTTGGAAAGGCCTGAGTGCGGAGGCCACGGGCCTGACTAAGAGTCGTGCTCAGACCTCATGACTCGTGAGGTCACCCGTGGTCTACGTTGGATGTTTAGGCAAGTTGGGATGGGCAGTGTAGGCCACGGAAGGTGACCACGAGTCATGGTCTGTTCTCACGACTCGTGAAGTCACCCGTGGGGTCCCATAGATGTTTGGGCAGTGGACTCAATGGACCATGTCCACGAGTTGTTCCCTGTGGTAACGACCCATTAGGTCCCTCGTGGGGACTGACGACCAGAAATTTCCTGTGTTTTAATAAGGGTGTTTTCATAATCTTCTAAGTCCCTAAGGCCTAAACAATATCGTTTTGGATATGTTTCTAAGTTAGATAAGATGGGTTAAGCCCTTTATGCATGCCCACTCTCATGTAAAAGCTTAGAGAGGTTTTTGGGAGATTCAAGGCCTTGTTCCCCAAATTTGCATCAATTTCTTTGTGGGTGTTCAAAGAACTTTAAGTCAATCCATTCCCAGGTATGTAGGGTTTCAAAATGGGTGGAATTCTTCCTCAACCATGCCCAAACTTTAAGTTAATTCATGAGTTCTCCTATTCAAGTTCTATGGGGTTTTACCCAAATGCATGAAAATGTGAACTTTTTTTATGGGTCTGATTTGATTGAGTTTTAATTATCAAATTATGAATAATGGGCAGGTTCTATTATTATTTTCTTCAAATCATGCTTCAATATTATAAATCTAAAAACACCCATTTGATGAAAGTTCATGGAAGTTATGATTTATGATTACCACTCTATAATTTGAGTTTATTGATGGTAGAAAAGAATTATTTTCAAGCTACCCATATTTATGAGCATGTTTTAAAAGAATTGAATATGATTAAGTATTGGGCAATGCCCACATGTTGAAGAATGAATACGATTTATGAAACGAATCACATAATTTATCGATTTATGATGTTGGCCGATGAAAAGGACTTTGATTCTTGGCTAAGCACGTTTAAAGGAGATAAATGATGATAAATGTTATATTTTAGCCAATGAATCTTAATGCATGATGTTATTTATTTATGTATGAGCTTATATGCATGTTTTTGGGAGTCGTGTATAGCACTAAGCATCCCGGCGTTCAAAGGAATACTCTGGTGTCTCATAACCACGTGCCACCATAGGTTTCTATTGATACATTGTATTGATAATGATCCCCTCAAATGTGATATCACGCATTATGCATGACCCTCGCCTGGCAAGCCAAGATCGGCTCTGCCCACTTAAGCTAGATAGTGGGCATCATGAAAGGCTCTACCATGATGGTGTCGGTTATGACGATTCCTCCCATTGTTACGCATGTTTTACGAATTGTTATATCTATGTTATTGGCTCAAGTTATATTTTGATAAAGTTTACTTACGATTATGAAAATGAATGATTTGAAAGTCTTGAGCCTTATGTTTTATTACAAAGATTTTGATGTAAGCATGATGTCCTTCTCTTATATTTATTTATGAGTTTTATTTACTCTAAAATATCCATTTTTCTTACCCTGCATACTCGGTACTTTCCACGTACTAACCGCATACTTTCTATGCTGTATCATTTCATGATACAGGGCCAGGATCCCAGGCTCATCCTCACCCTTAGTCCATCTCAGCTTACTCTTTCAGTTTATTGGTGAGTCCTCATGTTTCGAGGGCCATTTGTCAAACTTTCATGTTATTTATGTTTCAGTATTGGTCGGGTTAGTTGGGGATGTTTTCCCATCAACCCATCTTATGTATTAGAGGCTTTCAGACATGTATGTAGTACTCAACTTTGTATATGTCTTGTATTTCCTGATGTTATGCCATAATTACGCTTCTGCTATGTTATTTATGATTATCATTCCGCTTATTTGAATGAGATTAGTTGTATGCATGTGTCATGGGTCGACTTGGGTATTTCGGGGTCCCTTGTCCCGTGTCTACGATCTGGGTGTACGTTCGAATCGTGACAAACTTGGTATCAGAGCAATAGGTTTAGATGTGTCCTAGGGAGTCTGGATGCCGCGTTAGGTAGAGTCTTTTTCATAGGTATGAAGCGCGCCACTCTTATGATGAAGAGGCTACTAAACATTTAGGAAATGTTCCCTTCTTTGATGGTCTACGTTGTGCGATGAAAAGCCTTTCCATCCTTCTAATTCGTGTATTTCGCGATTTGTAGAATTATGGCTCCTAGAAGAATGAATGGAAGGAGGAATGAAAATGATGAAGGCCACGGAGATGGAAATGACCATGTGCATCAAGAAGTTCCACTTGTTCAGGAGCCCCAAGTACCAAAGCCAGCTGTCCACGCTGAGTTTCGGGCGACTATTCAGATGTTGGTGCAGGCCTTGACCGCTTAGGTCAACCAACAGGCTATTGCGCAGGTCCTATAGAATGGCAATGCAACAGCGGCTCGGATTAGACACTTCATGAGGATGAACCCTCCTGATTTCATGGGATCAAAGGTGGATGAGGATCCACACTAGTTCATTGAAGGGATGCTGAAGGTCACTTAGGTTATGGGGGTGATTGATGGGGAGTGTGTAGACTTGGCCTCATATTAGCTAAAAGAGGTCGCTCATATTCGGTACAAGCAATGGAAGGACAATAGGGCAGCGAGAGCGGGCCCTATCAGCTGGGATGAGTTCCACATGGCCTTTCTTGACAGGTTCTTCCCTCGGGAAATGAGGAAGTTGAAAGCAGTGGAGTTTGTGAACCTCAAGCAGGGAAAAATGACTGTGCGGGAGTATTCTCTTCAGTTCACCAGGTTGTCATAATATTCCCCAGAGTTGGTGATGGATCATAGGGCGCGGGTGAGCCAGTTTGTTCATGGCATGGTCGATTATTTAAATAAGGATTGAAGGACTGCTATGCTCCACCAGGATATTGACTTTGCTCACATAGTGTTGTACGCCCAGCAGATGGAGGCGGCTCATACGAGGGAGAGGGAGGAAAAGAGGTCTTGAACAGATAGTTGTGGGTTTTCACATTAGAGGTCCGGCAGTGGCTACCGTCCACAGTTTTAGCAGAGGTCACTAGCCCCAGCACCATCATCAGCTAGTGTCCTATCCAGGCCTAGGGGTGATCAGAGAAGCAGGGCTTCAGGGTTGAGGGATTAGAGGGGCACTCAGTTCGAATATACCTCTCCATCCTGTGGGAAGTGTGGAAAAAGTCACACTAGATAGTGCCTGCTCATCTCAGATGTGTGCTATGGGTGTGGTAGATCCGGGCACATGCACCGAGCGTGCCTATATGCTAGACAGGGGGACGATAGGGGTCGTGCATAGACCACCAGGACAACAACAACTCTAGCCCATTTCCCTCTGCAGGGACCATCAACTAGTGGGGGTGGCGGACAATGCCAAAACCGATTCTATGCCCTTTCCTCATGCTAGGAGCAAGAGACTTCGCCAGACGTGGTCACTGGTATGTTAAGTGTCTTTCATAGTGATGTTTATGCCTTGCTAGATCCGGGAGCCACATTGTATTTTGTGACTCCTTACATTGCTAGTAGCATTAGAGTTAGTCCCCAGACCTTGTCAGAACCATTTTCAGTTTTGGCCCCTGGTGGTGATTCAGTCATAGCTAGACAAGTATATAGAGGATGCCCAGTCACTGTGTTGCATAAGGTTACCCCCGTAGACCTTGTGGAGTTAGCCATGACTGATTTTGACATTATTCTTGGCATGGGTTGGTTGTTTGCATGTTATGCATCGATTCATTATAGGACCCGTATGGTGGAATTTCATTTTTCGGGTGAGTCAGTGTTGGAGTGGAGGGTAGTTTGGCGGTATCAGCTGGTCGGTTTATTTCATATCTTAAGGCCAGGAAAATGATATCTAAAAGTTGCATGTACCACCTAGTTAGGGTTAAGGATGTGGAGTCCGAGATCCCGACTATCCAGTCAGTTCCAGTGGTGTATGAATATTCGGAGGTGTTTCCTAACGATTTGATCGGTGTTCCTCCGGAGAGGGAAATTGACTTCGGTATTGATCTATTGCTAGATACGCAGCCTATTTCTATCCCTTCTTACAAGATGGCCCCAGCTGAACTAAAGGAATTAAAAGATCAGTTAAAGGATCTATTGGATAAGGGCTTCATTAGGCCGAGCCAGTCTCCATGGGGTGCACAGTTCTATTTGTTCGAAAGAAGGACGGTTCCCTTCACATGTGTATTGACTATCGGCAGTTGAACAAGGTTACAATCAAGAACAGATAACTTTTACCCAGGATCGAGGATTTGTTTGACCAACTTCAGGGTGCCAAGTTCTTCTCCAAGATTGATCTCAAGTTTGGATATCACCAGCTCAGAGTGTGGGAGAATGACATCCCAAAGACTGCTTTTAGGACTTGGTATGGTCACTACGAATTTGTTGTTATGTTTTTCCGACTAACCAATGTCCCCGCAACTTTTATGGATCTAATGACCAGGGTGTTCAAGGAATAATTGGACATGTTCATGATTGTGTTCATTGATGACATCTTGATATACTCTCGGAGCGAGGAGAAGCATGCCACTTATTTGAGGATAGTGCTGCAAACCCTCAAGGATCATCAGTTGTATGCAAAGTTTAGCAAGTGTGAATTTTGGCTAAACTCGGTAGCATTTCTGGGACATGTGGTATCAAGCGAAGGCATAAGGGTAGATTCCCAGAAGATCGAAGCGGTGAAGAATTGGCCTAGACCGGTGAATCCTTCAGAAATTTGGAGTTTCTTGGGCCTAGCAGGTTACTACCGGAGGTTTGTTGAGGGTTTCTCATCTATTGCGGCACCTTTGACTAAGTTGACTCAAAAAAGGGTGAAGTTTCAATGGTCGAATTCTTGTGAGAAAAGCTTTCAAGAGTTGAAGACCCGACTCACTTCAGCACCGGCGTTAACCTTACCCGAGGGTACTAATGGCTTTGTAGTGTATTGTGATGCTTTGAGAGTCGGGCTGGGATATGTGTTGATGTAACGTGGGAAGGTAATGGAATATGCCTCGAGACAGTTGAAAGTTCATGAAAAGAATTACCTGACCCACAATCTTGAGTTGGCCGCGGTGGTGTTTGCATTGAAGATATGGTGGCATTACTTTTATGGGGTCCATGTGGATGTATTTATGGATCACAAGAGCTTGCAATATGTGTTCACACAGAAAGATCTAAATCATTGGCAAAGGTGGTGGTTGGAGTTGCTTGAGGACTACGACATAAGTGTCATCTACCACCCGAGCAAGGCTAATATGGTTGCGGACGCACTTAGTAGGCTCTCCATGGAGTGTGTGTCCCACATGGATGAAGGAAAGAAGGAGTTGGTGAAGGATGTCCACCGACTTGCAAGACTAGGAGTTAGATTGATCGACTCGGCCGATGGCGGTGTTGTTGTGCGTAACGGGTCAGAATCGTCTTTGGTGGTTGATGTTAAATCCAAGAAAGATGAGGATCCAATATTTAGGAAGATGAAGGAGGCGGTGCAGAGTCAGAAGGTGAAGGCCTTCTCCCAAGGGGGAGATGGTGTGCTACGATCATAGGGTCGACTATGTGTTCCGGACGTCGATAATTTGAGAGTTCGAATATTGCATGAGGCACATGGTACCAGATATTCTATTCATCCAGGATCCACGAAAATGTATCGGGATTTGTGAGAAATCTATTGGTGGGATGGTATGAATAAAGATATTGCAGAATTTTTAGCAAAATGTCCAAACTACTAGCAAGTGAAAGCCGAACATCAAAGGTCAGGAGGCGTACTTCAGGATATCAGCATCCCCACATGGAAGTGGGCAGAGATTAATATGGATTTTGTTATAGGCCTACCTCGTACTCGCCGACACTATGACTCCATTTGGGTGGTGTTGGACAGGCTAACTAAGGTGGCACACTTCCTACCGGTCAAGACCATGGATTCAGCAGAGGATTATGCCATGTTGAATACTCGGGAGTTGGTTCAACTTCATGGAGTGCCCTTGTCTATCATCTCGGATTGAGGTACTCAATTTACCTCTTAGTTTTGGCAGTCTTTTCAAAAAGGACTTTGGACGCAGGTTAAGCTCAGTGTAGCCTTCCATCCGCAAATAGACGGCCCGGCAAAACGAATCATACAGACCCTTAAGGATATGTTGAGCCCATGTGTTATGGATTTTAAATGTAGTTGGGATGATTATTTGCCCTTGATCGAGTTTTCTTAAAATAATAGTTACCATTCTAGTATCTAGATGGCACCGTTTGAGGATCTTTATGGGCGGAGGTGTAGATCTCCCATTGGATGGTTTGAGGTTGGTGAGGTAGCAATGATAGGACCAAATTCGGTTCATGAGGCGATGGTTAAGGTTCAGTTGATAAGGGACTGATTGAAAACCACTCAGAGTCGTCAGAAATCGTATGCTAATATGAGAAGAAGGTATTTGGAGTTTGATGTGGATGACTGGGTATTTCTAAAGGTATCTCCCATGAAGGGAGTCATGCGGTTCGGAAAGAAAGGTAAACTCAGTCCCCGCTATATTGGTCCTTACGGAGTTGTGAGAAGAGTTGGCAAGGTAGCATATGAGTTAGACTTGCCCTTGGAGTTGTCCTCAGTTAATCCCATCTTCCATGTGTCTCTTTTGAAGAAGTGTTTAGGTGATCCAGCCTTGGTAGTTCTGGTAGACAGCATTGGGGTGAAAGACAGCCTCAATTATTAATAAGTCCCCGTCGAAATATTAGATCGTCAGGTTCGTAAGTTGACAAACAAATAAGTAGCTTCAGTAAAGGTGTTATGGAGAAATCACAATGTTGAGGGAGCTATGTGGGAAGCCGAAGAAGATACGATGGCTAAATACCCTCATTTGTTCCCTACCGACTCAGTTTCAGTTTGAGGTATCAATTTTGCTCTAAACCCTTAATTAGCTTTTCCTTTTCAGTTCATGTGTACAAGTTTGTTTTATGATATGGTAGATGTATGTGATGTCTGAATTTGGTTCAGCTATGTAGTTCTTTTCTGAGGTAGTCATTCTGTCCGTTTTCGACATAAATGACTGGTAATTATATATGGTGATAGATTGTTTCTGAGTTTTCTGCATGTTTCTAACATCCGAGGACGAATGTTCCCAAGGGGGAAATATTGTTATACCTGGGGAACCCAAGGATCAGACCCGAAAGTGAAAACGGAGAAAAACTTAAAATTCGGACCAAGTCACAGAACGACCTGCGAGGTTGGTCATGAGGAGTGACCACGAGTCATGAGGTGACTCGTGGTCAGCATGGTTTGTAAAGGCCCTAGTGAGGAGGCCACGGGCCAGACCACGAGTCGTGGTCAGACCTCACGACTCG
Organism: Datura stramonium; assembly: GCA_018107945.1. Classification (NCBI taxonomy): domain Eukaryota; kingdom Viridiplantae; phylum Streptophyta; class Magnoliopsida; order Solanales; family Solanaceae; genus Datura; species Datura stramonium. Next base: position 326,728 of record JACEIK010000212.1, on the reverse strand, counting down.
TGAGGTCACCCATGGTGTACCTTGGATGTTTTGGCAAGTCAGGATGGGTAATGTAGGACACGAAAGGTGACCACGAGTCATGGTCTAGCCTCACGACTCGTGAAGTCACCCATGGGGTCCCCTTGGATGTTTGGGCAGTGGACTCAATGGACCATGGCCACGAGTCGTTCCCTATGGCAATGACCCGTTAGGTCCCTCGTGGGGACCGACGACCAGAAATTTCCTGCATTTTAATAAGGATATTTTTGTAATTTCTAAGTCCCTAAGGCCTAACTACGTTGTTTTGGATATGTTTCTGAGTTAGATAAGATGGGTTAAGCCCTTTACGCATGCCCATTCTCATGCAAAAGATTAGAGAGGTTTTTGGGAGATTCAAGGCCTTGTTCCCCAAATTTGCATCAATTTCTTTGTGGGTGTTCAAGGAACTTTAAGTCCATCCATTTCCAGGTATGTAGGGTTTCATTATGGGTGAAATTCTTCCTCATCCATGCCCAAACTTCAAGTTAATTCATGAATTCTCCTATTCAAGTTCTATGTTGTTTTACCCAAATGTATGAAAATGTGATTTCTCTTTATAGGTCTGATATGAGTGAGTTTTAGTTATCAAATTATAATGATGGGCAAGTTCTATTATTATTTTCTTCAAATCATGTTTCAATATTTTAAATCTAAAAATGCCCATTTGATGAAAGTTCATGGAAGTTATGATTAATGATGACCACTCTATTATTTGAGTTTATTGATGGTAGAAAAGCATGATTTCAAGCTACCCATGTTTATCAACATGTTTTAAAAGTATTGAATATGATGAAGTATTGGGTAATGCCCACATGTTGAAGAATGAATTACGATTTATGAAACGAATTACATGATTTATCGATTTATGATGTTGGCCGATGAAAAGGGCTTTGATTCTTGGCTAAGTATGTTTAAAGGGGATCAATGATGATAAATGTTATATTTTATCCAATGAATCTTAATGCATGATGTTATTGATTTATGTATGAGCTTATATGCATGTTTTTGGGAGCCGTGTCTAGCACCAAGCATCCCAACGTTCAATGGACTACGCCGGTGTCTCATAACCACGTGCCACCATGGGTTTCAAATGATACGTTGTATTGATAATGATCCCCTCAAATGTGATATCACGCCTTATGCATGACCCTTGCCTGGAAAGCCAGGGTCGGCTCTGCCCACTTAAGCGAGATAGTGGGGCATCACGCAATGCTCTACCATGATGGTGTCGGTTATGACGAGTCCTTCCATTGTTCCATATGTTTTATGCATTGTTATATCTATGTTATTGGCTCAAGTTATGTTTTGATAAAGTTTACTTACGTTTATGAAAATGAATGATTATGAATGATTTGAAAGTCTTGAGCCTTATTTTTTATTACGAAGATTTTGATGTAAGCATGATGTCCTTCTCTTATATTTATTTATGAGTTTTATTTACTATAAAATGTCCGTTTTACTTAACCTGCATACTTGGTACATTCCACGTACTAACCACATACTTTCTATGCTGTATCATTTAATGATACAGGGTCCAGATCTCAGGCTCATCCTCACCCTTAGTCTATCTCAGCTTACACTTTCAGCTTATTGGTGAGTCCTCATGTTCCGAGGGCCGTTTGTCAGACTTTTGTGTTATTTATGTTTTAGTATTGGTCGGGTTAGTTAGGGATGTTGTCCCATCAACCTATCTTATGTATTAGAGACTTTCAGACAAGTATTTAGTACTCATCTTTGTATATGTCCAGTATTTCCTGATGTTATGCTATAATTACGTTTCCTCTATGTTTTTTATGATTATCATTCCGCTTATTTGAATGAGATTAGTTGTATGCATGTGCCATGGGTCTACTTGGGGTCTCTCGGGGTCCTTTGTCTCGTATCTACGATCTGGGTGTACGTTCGGATCGTGACAGCTGGTGAGGCGCTGGTTCTTTTCTTTTTTCTCCCACATTCTGGACCCTTCATACGCTTGAGCGGCGACTCACGCCTGAGCGCATGTGTTTCGCAGGTCTCGTGCAGGGCTTGCCCTATTTTTTCTTTCACTTGGTTCCTTATCCAATCAACCTACAAAACAAAAACAAAAAAAGCATCAAAGAATCAAACATAAAAACACTTGGGTTACCTTCCAAGAAGCGCCTTATTTAACATCGTGGCACGACAAAGGTTCTTTTTCTTGTACGACTCATCTAGGTATGCAACTTCCACTATGTTGATTTCTGCCGACACTACCAAGTACTTTTTTATTCGTTGGCCATTAACTTTAAACCTTAGCCTATTATTTCTTTCAAGCTCAATAGCTCCATTCTCGAAAACTTGGGAAACCTTAAAGTGACCCGACCACTTAGATTTAAGCTTCTCGAGGAACAACCTCACCCTAGAGTTGAAGAGTAGTACTAGATCTCCTGGGGTAAATTCCCTTTGCAAAATTTTCTGATCATGGTAGTACTTCACTTGTGCCTTGTATATGGCAGCACTTTAATAAGCTCTCATCCTAAAATTGTCCATCTCTTTTAGATTCTCCACTTGCCCATGAACAACTTTCCCCCAATCAAGGTTCAAACTCTTCAAGGCCCACATGGCCTTATGTTCCAATTCCACCGGTAAGTGGAAAGCTTTGCCAAAGGAAAGGTAGTATAGGGACATTCTAATTGGCATTTTATATGCGGTCCAGTAGGCCCAAAGGGCGTCATCAAGTTTCCTCTCCCAGTCTGTTCTATTGGCATTGACTATTTTAGTCAAAGTAGACTTAATTTCCCAATTGGACACCTCTGCTTGACCAATAGTCTGAGGATGATACGGGTTAGCAACTTTGTGCTTCACACCATACTTTGCTAGCAAGGCACTGAACAATCGATTGCAGAAATGTGAACCTCCGACACTAATGATAACTGTAGGTGTGCCAAACCGTGAGAAGATATGCTTTTTCAAAAAGGCTGTCAAACTCCTCCCTTTATTGTTGGGAAACGCCATAGCTTCAACCCACTTATACATAGTCTACAACCACCAGAATGTAAGTGTTTCCATAAGAGCTCACGAACGGCCCAATGAAATCGATCCCCCATACATCAAACAATTCCACCTCAAGGATTGGTGTCAAAGGAAGCTCATGTCACCTAGAGATTCTTCTAGTTCATTGACATTGATCATACTTCTTAACGAAGTCATGGGCATCATCATAGAGAGTGGGCCAATAAAATCCACATTGTAACACTTTTGTAGCTGTCCTCACACTCCTATAATGGCCTCCCACTGGAGATGAACGACATGTCTTGAGGATTGGAGCCATTTCAACCTCTGGGATACATCTACGAATCATGCCATCCACACAAATACAAAAGATATATGGATCATGCCAATAGAACTTTTGGACCTCATATATAAACTTCTTCTTTTAATGGAAGTTTAGTCCTTCGGGAGTGATGTTGCTATCCAAATAGTTAGTGAAATATGCAAACCAAGGTATTATGTTGTGGGATGCAACTAAAATGCTCTCTTCAGGGAAGTCATCATCAATCTCCTCACTTACATCCATCTTACCATATGTTTCTAAACGAGAAAGATGGTTAGCCACCTAATTCTCGCATCCCTTGCTATCTTTTACCTCAAAATCAAATTCTTGGAGCAAAAGGACCCATCTAATCATCCTTTGTTTAGCATCTTTTTTAGCATCAGATATCTGAGTGCAACATGGTCCATGTGCACCACTACCTTAGTCCCTAGCAAGTATGCTTGAAAATTTTCAAATGCAAACACTACTGTGAGTAACTCTTGTTCTATCACTGTGTAATTTTCCTGTGCATCATTTAGGGCTTTGATGGGTAGTATATGGGGTGAAAAATCTTTTCCTTCCTTTTCCCAAGGACTTCCCCCAATGCTACAAAACTAGCATGACACATCAATTCGAAGGGCTTTGACCAGTTTGATGCGGTAATGATTGGAGCAAACACAATCTTCTCTTTCAAGCCAATGAAGGCCCTCAGATACGCCTCATCAAAATGGAATTTTGCATCTTTTTCCAACAACCGGAACAAAAGATGAGCTACCTTGGAAACTCTTTCCTAAAACGGAGGTAAAACCCTACATGTCCTAAAAAAATCCGAATACCTTTCATAGTCTTTGGAAGAGGCATCAATTTTTGCTTGGTCTACCTCTATCGCTTTTCGAAAATTTTGTGTCGTAGAACAATACCTTCTTTGACCATAAAGTGGCACTTTTCCCACTTAAGTACCAATTTTTTCCTTACATATTTTCAACACCTCATCCAAGTGAACCAAGTAGTCCTCAAATGAATTTCCCACAACCAAGAAGTCATCCATGAAAACTTCCATAGTATCCTCTACCATATCTGAAAAAATTAACATCACACACCTCTAAAAGGTAGCTGGGGAATTGGAGAGCCCGAAGGGAATCCTCTTAAATGCAAAAGTTCTGTAAGGACATGTGGATGTGGTTTTCTCTTGATCTTCCAGGACAATAGAAATCTGATTGTAACCTAAGTATCAATCCAGGAAATAATAATACTATTTCCCAACCAAATGATCCAGCCTTTGATCAATGAATGGAACTGGAAAATGGTCTTTCTTGGTCCATGAGTTCAACTTGTGGTAGTCCATACGCACCCTCCATCCAGTGACTGGACGTGTTGAAATCAACTCATCCTTCTCATTTGGTACCACTATGATTCCTCCTTTCTTAGGCACACCATGAACAAGGCTTACCTAGCTTCTCTCAGCTATCTGGTATACACCTCCCGTATCTAACTATTTAATGATATGTTTATTAACTACCTCTTTCATCAGTGGGTTTAAACATCTCTTATGCTCAAATAAAGGGATACAATCTTCCTAAAGGTTGATCTTATGAGTGCAAATACTCGGAGGTGTACAAATGATGTCAGCTATGGTTCACCCTATTGCTCAGATGTGCTTGTTTAAGACTGCCAGAAGTGCTTCCACTTGTTGTTTATTGAGCTTAGCTGAGATTATCACATGCAACGTGTCGTTAGAGCAAAGATACACATACCTCAAATAGGTAGGTAGCAACTTAAGCTCCAAAATTGGTGGTATGATGATTGATGGTTGTGACGGTGGAGTTGTCCTATTCTTGAGGTCTAGGTCAAGCTTCCTGGGTTGGAAGGAATAGGACCCGAGACTTTTTCTAGTGAGACATGCCTCTTCTAGCTCTTCACTTCCTCTACCATTAATATTCAATAGAATTCCTTCCCATGTCTCCTTGAAAAGAGACTTCTCTATCTCCCACTCTATTTCTTCCTTGTCAACATTGCTCGGAGTTAAAGTGGTCTCTTCTTTAGTTGGCTAATGGGTTATCATGCTTACCTTTGATTCCATCTGAGCTACTTGCACATTCATTCTCTCCTCTAGCTACCTAATGGACACTTCATGGTTCGAGTGAGGTTTAAGAGATCATCTTTTAGCTCTTGAATCCCCGAATCAGTCAAAAAAACTCGTTCAAGGACCACTCAAGCATTCTTTCAATGAGGGAGAAAGAGGATTCTTCACTCCCTTGACTACTTGATTCGGTTGTACAATTAGAGTTCCAACCTTGATTTTCATGACAAGCATACCAATAAACCTGGTTGGCTTGTTGGTACCTCATATGAAAGCCAATCATACAATTTACTAACATCTCCATTTGCTTCATTACTATTATCAACACAGTGTCTTTTCTCTCCTCTCTTCTCCATATTCCATCCATCAATAAGAGAGATTCAACATAAGAAGACCCTTTGGGGTTTTGAATTAACCTTTCAAAGGGGCTCATCTTCATACCAACAACATCAATAATGTGAAAACAAAACCCAAGATGCTAAATTAGTTTAAATCAATAATCAAATAGGGGCTATATAATCCTATTCCCCGGCAACGGCGCAAAAATTGATGACGTCTAAATCCACTCCTCACATGGAAAAAGTATAATTTTTCATCGCAATATAATTACTGAATCGACAGGGAATAGAGATTTGGTGGAAGAAAAATTGTCTACAAAATTGAACTAAATTGCCTCATTGCATTAAAAATGGAAAGTAAATGTTAGGGGAAAGTAGGATCACAATTTGAATTTAAATCAGCTACCAATCAAAAACAAGCCAACAAACTTAAATGAACAAAGATGAGCAAGGGATATGGGTGTGCTATTGATGGGGCATCAATTGGATGTGAATTTACTAGGAATTTAAATTATTAC
>JACEIK010000212.1:270177-287688 GCA_018107945.1 Datura stramonium | reverse complement strand
TCGAGGCCGACAAGGTTGATGCTGCAGCTTCCTGCCAAGTCGCGAGAGTCCAGACAGTTTCAGATACTTTCTGCTATTCAGCATTTACTAGCATTGTTGTTTATATTCCGTTATGTTCACTTTGCTTTACATACTCGGTACCAGTGCTACTGACGCCCGTTTGGGGCGCTGCATTACTTGCCTACAGGTACCTATAGACGAGGAGCCGATCCCTCGTGATCCTAGACAGTGCAGAGTCATCAGCTCCTATCATCCGGAGCTTGATATTCAGAGGTGTATATCATTTTCTTTTGTAATATAGTACGGGGGTCCCGACCATCTTATCAATTTTTAGAGGCTTGTAGATTGTGTTTATATCTCACTGTGGTTAGTTGTGCCGTTCATGTGGGGCCGTGCGTATGTTAGTTGTTTATGTTGGTCGTGTGAGGCCTTATCCAGTTAGAAGTAGTTACCTTGTCGGTCACGTAGCTGTTTTAGCATCTGTTATTTTGATTCAGAAGTAACTAGTGAGCATGGTGGCCTTGTCAACCCGCATAGGTTTCCCTATATGTATGTGGTTCTGGTTAGCTGATGTTATAGTACAGGTGGCTATAGGCCTAGCCGGCCGGGGGCTGTATTTACAGCCGTTATATAGCCCGTTGGTTCCGTGAATCTAAGTTAGAGCCAACTAGGCACCAGATGTGCTTAGACTTAGTAGTATAGCAGTTTAAGTCCTAATAGGGCACCAGGTGCCAGTCATACCCCCCAAGGCGGGGCGTGACATAAACAGCGAACGAGGTATGTTAAGGCATTTTCTTCCGGCAAGTTAGTTTCTTCAGCATGGTGGTGCAGCATGAGTTCCAGTAAAGCATGTCAGGAGTATGTTATCATGTCTAGTTGTTCTTGTCAGTCGAGGCTCGTAATTTGTATTATTTTGGGCTGGATTACACCTTTATAGCTTCTGTGACCACCCCAGGGTTAAAAGCTGTGTCGCCACCCGCCAGGGGCGAGGATACGTCGCTCTACAGAAAGGCATGCCGTCCGCAAGGGACGAAGATGGGGATCCAGATCCTCACATGCCGTGGTTGGCCTTATACACACCCCCGCCGAGCATTTACACCCGGGGTGTAGATATCAGGAGACCTCCGGACTTAGACACAGCTACAGTTAGGGGCCGAGTGGCCCCAGTTGCAGACCTAGGGGATCGGCAGGATGCTTATAGCTAGTAGTTGACTCAGTATGACCTGGATAGGGGTATATAGATTTGGGTGTACTCACTAGGGCTAATGGGGGCCCAGGTGGGTTATTTTGTGTTTATTGTACCTTTCGGCTTATGGGAGCCAAGTAAGGTTTATGCTTGCCTTAGTTACTAATAGTTAGACAATAAGACGCCTCGCTTGTCAGGTGTGACCCCTACACTCCTTATTACAGTTATGTTTGCCCTGATTTCACTACTTCAGTCATTTTCAATCCGTTTTCTTTACTTCAGTTATTGTCAGTTCTATTTCTTACTTTCAGTCATTTAAAGTTATTGCCTTACATATTCAGTACTTGTGGTATTGACGCCCTCTTCTGGGGCGCTGCATTACTTGCCTGCAGGTGAAGATAGATGAGAAGAAGGTCCCTCGTAGTTCCAGTCGGCTGTACAGAGCTGTTAGCTCCCTTCTTCTGGAGTTTTTGTGATAGAGGATTAATTCTTTCGTTTGTACAGTATGGGTAGGTCGGGGCCCTGTCCCGACCATCTTATTACTCCTAGAGGCTTGCAAATTGTGTTACTTCCCTGTGGTTAGATGATATCGGCCGTGCGGGGACCATATGTGTTTTAGATTATGTGTGTCGGCCATGTGGGGCCCTGTTAGCTATTAATTAGCGGCCTTGTCGGCCCATATAGGACTCCCTATGATTGTTTGTCTCTGGTTAGATGTTTATTTTCACAGGTGGCTATAAGCCTTGTCGGCCGGGGGTTGTATTTATAGACGCTATATAGCCCGTTGTTTTCTCGATTCTAGAGTTAGAGTCAGCTCTGCACCAGAGGTGCTTAGGCTCAGTCAACTTAGCAGTTCAGGTCCTAGTAGGGCACCAGGTGCCAGTCATGCCTCCCAAGGTGGGGCGTGACACAGCTTTTCACCCGCAAACAGATGGTCAAGAGGAGCGGACAATTTAGAATCTAGAAGACATGTTGAGAGCATGCATGATGGACTTGAAAGGTAGGTTGGATGATCACTTGCCCCTTATCGAGTTTGCTTACAATAACAACTATCACTCCAGCATTCAGATGGCACTGTTCGAGGCTCTTTATGGGCGGAGGTGTAGATCGCCCATCGGATGGTTTGAAGTTGGTAAGGCAGCTATGATAGGACCAGATTTGGTTCACGAGGCTATGGTGAAGGTTCAATTGATAAGGAACAGGCTGAACACCGCTCAGAGTCGCCAAAAGTCCAATGCTGATGTAAGAAGGAGAGAATTGGAGTTCGAAGTGGACGATTGTGTATTTTTAAAGGTATCTCCTATGAAGGGAGTGATGAGGTTTGGGAAGAAAGGAAAACTTAGTCCCCACTATGTTTTACCATATCGGATTGTAAGAAGAGTTGGCAAGGCGGCATATCAGTTGGAGTTGCCCTCAGAGTTATCTTTCGTGCATCTTGTGTTTGATGTATCGCTTTTGAAGAAGTGTTTGAGAGATCTAGCTCTAGTAGTTCCAGTGAGCAACATTGGATTAAAAGATAGCCTTAGTTATGAGGAGGTTCCAATGGAAATATTGGATCGTCATGTTCGGAGGTTAAGGAACAAGGAAGTAGCTTCAGTTAAAGTATTATGGAGGAACCAGCATGTTGAAGGAGCTACGTGGGAAGCTGAAGCGAATATGGTGGCTAAATACCCACATTTATTTCCGACCGGCTCAATTCCGACTTGAGGTATCAATTTTGCCCTATAACTCTACGTAGTTTTCATGTTCAGTTCATGTGTTCAATTTTCTTTTATGTATATAGATGTGTATGTGAATCATGAAATTAGTTTATTTATGTGGTATGAAGCGGAGGTAGTAATTCCGTTAGTTTGCGGTTTAAATAATCAGTATTTGGATGTAATGATTGTATGTCTTTATTTCTCTACCTGTTTCCAACATTCGAGGATGAATGTTCCCAAGGGGGAGATATTGTAATACCTCGAAAGTGCCTAAGATTAGACCCGGGATTGAAAAATGGAAGTTGGCTGAAATTAGGGAAAAGTATGCAGGATGGATGATGTCACGACTCGTGGTTGGGAACAATGAGTCGTGGTTAGCAATCGTGGTTGCTATGAGACTTTGGGCTGTTGATGATGTCATGGGTCATCCTACGACCCGTGGTGGGATGTAACAACCCATGGTAGCTAGTCGTGGTTTGGAGTACTAATGTTCCAGTGAACCTAACAGATGGATACCATGACTAATGGGAGGATAACACGAGTCGTGGTGAGGCTCGTTGTAAGGGAACGTCAGGAATTTTCGGAAGATAACAACGATTCACCCTACGACCCATTAGAAGAGACCACGACTCTTCCTATTGAGTCATGACTAGAATCTGAAGTCAGGTTTTGGCAGTGCAAATGACGGATCGTACCACGAGTCGTGGTAGCCTCCAACGACTCGTAGGTACGTCCGTGGGATCGACCAGTGCAGATTTTCAGGGTAATTTCATTAAGGGTATTTTTGTCTTATGCTCTAGGGCCCTAAAGTATGTCATTTTAAGTTATTTTCTGGGCATGTTACGATAGGTTAAGTCCCCCATGCGTAATCATTCCCATGCATGCAAAATTTGGAAGAATTAAGAGAGATAAAGCCAATTCTCAAGCTCTTCTTCATCAATTTTTCCTTGGGCATTTAAGGAACTTTGAAATCTGATCTTACCCAGGTATGTAGGGTTATGAACGGGTGTTTCCGTTCACACCCATGCCTAATCTCTATTAATTTTTTAAAAATTGATCAAAAATCTCATGGGCTTTTAATTCAAACCTTGTGGAATTTTAATGATTTACCAATGGGTTGTTCTAAATTGTGATTTACATCATATTTTATGAATTTTGATTAGATTTTACAACTATTTTGATTATACAATTATTTATTTCGATTTCTACTAAAATTAAGCCTAATTATGTATGATCTATGGTGAATCGGGTTATGATCTTTAATTAAATTGTTGATATTTACAACCCAAAAAGATTTATGATTTGAAATATGAGTTTGTTTAAGTACCCATCATGATTTGATGATTTACAAGTTATATGTATGATCTACAAGTATGCATGAACCCTGTGATTTATGAATTATGTTTTGGCCGACTCACGGGCCTTATGTAATGGCTAGTTCACATATGTACAAGTATGTTCATGATTATTATGATTTAACTAGCCCATAAATTCATGCATATTATACTATGAGCACTATATATGTTTTGGGAGTAGTATTTAGCACCGAGTAGGTTCGGGGCCTAGGTTCTGCCACGGATCTCATAAACTACGTGCCAACATAGGATATGTTGGGACCTCCTTTGTGACTGTCCCAGGCCCAAATATCCCTTTTCATGTCTTATCACGCCTTTCATGGTTCTACCCTTTGCAAGGTACGAACACCGTCCTCACTAGGGTTACAAGTTGGGTTCCATGTGTGCTCATATGGGGTATGTTGGTTATGAGAATTTCCCACTGTTCCTCATGATTTATGCATGTTATGATTATGTATATTGGATCAAGTCGTGTCCAAGAAAGCTTTTCTCTCATGATTATGATTATGATTATATTATGAATGTTTTGAAAACCTTGAGCCTTATGTTATGTTATGGTAATTATGATATGACCATCATGTCCTACTCTTACGTTGTTTTATGAGTTTTTACATATTTATAAATATCTTTTTTACTTACCTTGTATACTCGGTACATTCCACGTACTGGCCGCATACTTTCATTATTCTATCGTTTCATGATATAGGACTCGGCTCTCAGGCTCATCTCCATCCTTAGTCCCTCCCGGAGTTGCTATTAGCTTTATTGGTGAATCCTCATGTTTCGAGGTCTGTATGACTAGATATGTATGATGTGCTCTGTTTCATTTCTTTTTCCCAGTTAGTTGGGGGTGTTTTCCCATCAACCCATCTTACAGTAGAGGCATTCAGACCGCATGTAGAACTCAGCTTCTATGTATGTCTAGTACTTTCCAAATGTTATGCCATTATATGTTACGTTTATGCTTCCGCTATGTCGCAGGTTCAGTCTTCCGCTTAAGATGAAATGGAGATTAGATGTATACTTGTGCCATGGGTTAACTTGGGACCTCTTGGGGTTCCTTGTCCCGTGTTACGATCTGGGTCTACATTTGGGTCGTGACATAAAAATACTCAATGATTCTTGAACAGGATTTATGCATGTATTGTTTTTCCCTTTGTTTTAATTATTCTTTAACGGTTGAAAACATTAGAATTTGCCTTATTCTTACTTGTCGGATCAACGGGGTGAAGAATGGAAAAAGGGATCAACAATGGAGATTTGAGGTTATCACCCTCATCTAATAGCTTGACCTTGTCCGGGAATACCTAATCTGATATTAAGGGTAAGGGTCAATTAAGCATACACCCGTATACGGACCAAGTTGCGTGGTGATAATCATCTAGATAGGGACCAACCATTTAGGTGAATTTAATTTACCAATATTGCATGCTAAACACCGGAATAGATCACCAGTGTAAAAGTGATGTTGTTATGAAGTCATGGGGAACACAATCCTAGTCACTTTATTTATTGAAACCGAAATTGATTTAAACATTTACTAGTCCTTACTATTGTTTATTATTTTGTGTTTCGAATCCCCCCACCCCCCAGGAAATATGAAAGCCAATAGTATTAGCTAAACGCATTAACTTATGTTCTCGTGTATTCCTCGTGGGATTCGACCCCAACCCTGGTTGGGTTTTATATTTGACGTTGACCGCTTTATATCTCATTCATGAGGTGTAATTTGGGTGACATCAAATTTTGGTGCCGTTGCCGGGAAATACAGCTTAGGATTTTGTTAATTGTGTTTGATTTACTGTTGGTCTTTATTTCCTTTTTAGTTTTCTTTTGTTGTTTTCTTTAACATGTCTTAGGTTCGTGTCTGCCCAGTACTAGGAGCCAAGGAAAATCTCTGGTTCAAGTTGATCACGAACTTGAACAAACCCTGCGAAATAAGAGGAAAATGGCCAACATACAGGAGCAAGAGACAATGGACTAGGCTACAGCCAGGATGTTGGCTGAGGAACAAACTTGGGCAAGAGATAGAGAGTTAGCAAGGGTAGCTGAAGAGCAACGCGTAGCTTTCGAAGCCGAGTGAGCTAGAAGGAATAAAGGTTTAGACCAGCAGAGGCACCAGTACTTCGGTGACGATGACGATGCTGATATTGATGAAGCTGGTGCCATTGGAGCTATGTGCCTCCCCCTTTGCCTGCTGGGGCAAAGTTTGACATTACCAGTGCTATGATCCAACTGCTCAACATGAAGGGGATATTTGCGGGTCATGCGACTGATGATTCGCATACTCACTTGACTATTTTCATGGGTATTTGCAAAGCATACAAACAACCGGGAGTGAGCTAGGACGCGATACGGTTGAGGTTATTTCCCTTTTCATTAGGGAGTAAGGCAATGCTCTGGTTGGTGGAACTGCCCAACGATTCTATCACTACATACAGGGAGTTGAAAAGAGCTTTTCTTGAAAGGTTTTTCCACCTTCCAGAGCTTTGTAGCTGAAAGATGAGATATACAACTTTAGGCAATTGAATTTTGAGCCACTTCACGAGAGATGGTTGCGGTTCAACGATAAGCTAAAAAAGGTGCCCAACCACAAGATCCCATATGATACATTGTTGGAGATCTTCTATAGGTCTCTAAATGCTAACACTAAGGCAGTGGATGATACTGTGTCTGGAAGAACATTCATGAGTCACACCTATGCTGAAGCTACTGAGGTACTTAACAGAATCACTAAAGTCAACTGCGCATGGAACACAAGAGAATCAAAGACTCCGGCTAGTACTTTTGTCGTAGGTATGTCTGCGGAACAGAGAAGGAAGGATGAAGAGGAGAGATCAGTATATTAATGAGATAAATACCACAATGGGCTTCTTGCTAAGCATTTGATGGGAGCCGTGGCTGAAAAGCTGAGTGTTGTGGGTTCTCAGGGCAAGGCCTCGAGAAACAATGGAGGCGAATTAGAATCTGGGGAGGAAGAAAATTATCTAAATGATTAAGGGGAAGTTTTTCGGACTAACACCCAAGGGTCTAACCAAGAATCTTTGCGTCAAGTTCAGTTGAAACAAGGTCAAAACTACTACAGGGATAACAATTACAACTGAGGCCAAATACAGAGACAATAGACTGGAAAAAACGTGAGGAGTACAATAATGACTGAAGTGGTCTATATGTTCCTCCAAGGAACCGTGAGCCAGAGTCTAGTGGTTCAAGGATGGAAGACATGTTGTCTAAAGTACTTAACCAGATTGAGGCGGCAAATGGCCATTTCAAGGAGCTCTGCGCTAATATTTCTGTTATGAACCAAAAGGTGGAATCACATGTCGTGTCTATTAAGCAGATCGAGCAACAACTTAGTCAGATGTCTATTGCTATGAACTAGAGGCAGAAGGACACGCTTCCTAGCGACACAGTTCAAAATCCAAAAAATGACAGTCATTGCATGGAGGTTACTACTAGGAGTGGGAAGGCGATAGTTGATCCTCCGAGGCCAGTTGTGACTAGTGAGACAGTAGAGCCCTTAGTGATTGATGATGATAAAATGGCAAATTCTGAAGATCAGACTTTGGTTGATGATTCAGTAGAGTAGACCGCTCCCAGTAATGCAAAGGAGCATGGATCTGGCAAAGGCAAGGAAAAGGAGGTACTGAAAAAGATCAGATCTATTCCTAGACCTCCTCCCCCTTTTCCATAGAGGTTGAAGAAAAAGGTCGAAGATGGGAAGTATCACAAATTTATCTCCATGTTGAAACAATTATCTATAAACATCCCATTAGTTGAGGCACTTGAGTAGATGCCCGGCTATGCTAAATTCATAAAGGAATTTGTCACTAGAAAGAGGACCATAAGCTTAGAACCTGTAGATAATTTGCACCATTGTAGTGCAATAGCATCCCGTTTTCTTGTTCAGAAAAAGAAAGACCCTGGAGCTTTCACCATATCGTGCACTATTGGAGCCTTCAATTTTTCCAAGGAACTATGTGATCTGGGTGCTAGTATTAATTTGATGCCACTAGAAGTGTTCAGATAGTTGGGGTTGGGAGCCCCCAAACCGACTACAATGCAGCTTTTGATGGCAGATCGTACGGTGAAAAATCCGATAGGGATTCTCTATGATGTTCTTGTGAAGGTGGAGTCATTTATATTTTTGGCCGATTTTGTCATTCTGGACTGTAAGGTTGACTTCGAGGTCCCCATTATCATGGGGCGACCATTCCTCACCACCGGACGCGCTCTTGTACATATGGAAATCGGATAGCAGAAATTCCGGTTGAACAATGAGGAGGTGACTTTCAATGTATGTCGGTCCATGAAGCAGCCAAATGATGAGGGTATTCTCAGTAATTGATGTAATGGAACCTGAGTTCCCAATTCTGCCCATTGAGTAGTTAGTGACTCTTGAGGACTTAGCAGCATTGTTGATGAATGTTGGTGCTGAGGAGATCCATGGGGGTGAGGAGATAGTAAATGCACTTGCTAGTATGGGGTCATACACCTATGCTCCAAAGAAGATTGATCTTCTTCTGAAGAATCGGGTGACCCCATTAGCCAAACCATTGATTGAGGAGCCTCCCGTATTGGAGCTTAGAGCACTCCCATTTCACTTGCGTTATGTATTTCTAGGGACCGGTAACACTTTACGGGTCATTGTTGCAGCTGACTTAGAGGAATGGCAAGTGGAGGCTTTGGTCTCCATTTTGAAGAGATATAAAAAAGCCATAGGGTTGACCATTGCATACATTATTGGAATCCAAGCCGGTATTTGCACTCATAAGATCAAGCTGGAGCCAGATTGTATTCCGAGCATTGAGAAACAACGTAGGTTGAATCCACCTATGCAAGAGGTGGTCAATAGGGAAATCGTCAAGTGGTTGGATGTGGATATGGTTTACCCTATTGCTGACAGCAAATGGGTGATCCCAGTTCAGTGTGTACCGAAGAAGGGAGGAACATAGTGGTCCCAAATGCTAATAATGAGCTCATTCCACTAAGTCCAGTCACCGGTTAGTGACTATACATCGTCTATAGGATGTTGAACCAATGGACTCAGAAAGATCATTTTCTTATGCAATTCATGGATCAGATACTAGACCGACTTACAGGTAGAGGATGGTACTATTTTCTTGATGGTTATTCTGGGTACAATCAGATATCTATAGTCAAGGAAGACCAAGAGAAGACCACTTTCACCTGTCCATATGGTACTTTTGCTTTTAAGAGGATGTCATTCGGGTTATGTAATGCACCTACCACTTTTCTGTGTTACATGATGTCCATATTTTCTGACATGGTGGAGGATATCATTGAAGTCTTTATGGATGACTTTTCAGTGGTGGGTGATTCATTCGAGGATTGTTTATCTCACTTGAGCAAGGTGCTGCAGAGATGTGAAGAGACCAACTTGGTACTTAACTCAGAAAAGTGCCATTTCATGGTAATAGAAGGTATAGGGCTGGGGCACAAGATTTCTGGTAAGGGTATTGAGGTGGACAGGGCCAAGATTAAAGTAATTGCTAGTCCACCACCTCTAATTTCTGTGAAAGGTGTTTGAAGCTTTTTGGGTCATGCAGGGTTTTACAGCAGATTCATCAAGGACTTCTAAAAAATTGCACATCCTTTGTGTAAACTTCTTGAGAAAGAGGTGAAGTTTGTTTTTGATGAGGCATGTCTGAAGGCATTTGAATGCCTAAAAGAGAGATTTACCACTGCCCCGATTATAGTGGCACCTGACTGGTCTTTACCAATCGAGGTTATGTGTGATGCTAGTTGAGTGGCCCTAGGAGTTGTGTTGGGTCAAAGGCGTGAAAAGATTTTCCATCCTATTTATTATGCTATCAAGGCTCTAATGCATCCTAGAAAATTACACCGTGATAGAACAGGAGTTGTTGGCTGTAGTAGTATTTGCATTCGAGAAGTTTCGGGCGTAGTTTCTTTGAACCAAAGTGATAGTGCATATAGACCATGCAGCTCTGAGATATTTTATTGCAAAGAAAGATGCCAAGCCACAATTTATTCGATGGGTTCTGCTACTACAAGAGTTTGAGTTTGAGGTAAAGGACCGAAAGGGGACTGAAAACTAGGTGACGGATCATTTATCAAGATTGGAAGATGATGCAGCACTTTGTAATGAGCTTGACATAGATGATGCATTCCCCGACGAGAAGGTTTTAGCTACCTCACAATATCTCATCCCATGGTTAGCAGACTTCGCTAATTATCTTCTTAGTGATGTTGTACCGGAGAACATATCTTTTCACCAGCAGAAGAAGTTCATGTCTGATGTGCAAAAGTTTTTCTGGGATGGGCCTTACTTTTTCTGCATATGTGCTGATGGGGTGATTCAAAGATGCGTGCCCGAGGTGGAGATGTTGAGCATATTGGAGACCTGCCACTCATCCCCTATTGAGGGTCCCCACAGCGGGATTCGCACAACCCACTATATTCTGCAATGTGGGTACTATTGGCCAACCATTCACCAGGATGCGCATGATTTTGCAAAGGCATGTGATGCATGCCAAAGGCAAGGAGGCATATCACTGAGGCATGAGCTTCCTCTTACTCCCATCCTTGTCATTGAGTTGTTTGATGTGTGGGGCATTAATTTCTTGGGCCCATTTATGAGCTCAAATGGGATGAAGTACATACTGATTGCTATGGACTATGTTTCGAAATGGGTGGTGGCAATTCCGCTTCCAAATAATGAAGGGAAGATTGTCACAACATTCTTGAAGCGGAATATTTTTGCCAGATTTGGGACTCCCAGAGCGATCATTAGTGATAGGGGTTAGCACTTCTGTAACCGGTTGTTTAAGATTTTGTTGGAAAAATATGGGGTGAAACATAGGGTGGAAACACCCTATCATCCACAGTCTAGTGGGCAAGTTGAAGTCTCCAACCGAGATAAAGACCATCTTAGCGAAGACTGTAAATGCTAACCGTACATATTGGTATACGAAGCTAGATGATGCTTTATGGGCTTGTCGGACCACATACAAGACTACTATAGGTATGTCTTTGTGTAAACTTGTATATGGGAAAGCATGTCATCTTCCGGTTGAACTTGAGCACAAAGCTATGTGGGCGCTCAAGAAGTTGAATTTGAACTGGAGCGAAGCTGCAAACTTGAGGCTTGATCAGTTAAATGAGCTAGATGAATTTCATTTGAAAGCCTATGAGAGTTCTAAAATTGTTAAACTAAGGATGAAAATTCAGCATGACAGGAAGATTGAGAAGAGAGAGTTCAGCCTGGGTGATATGGTGTTACTATTCAATTCTAGGCTTCGCTTGTTTCCTGAAAAGTTGAGGTCCAAATGGTTGGGACCTTTTCGAGTGGTTCAAGTATTCTCCCATCGAGAAAATTGAACTAGAAAACCATGAAGGAAAGTGATTTAAAGTTAATGGCAACAGGTGAAAGCATATTTGGGGAAGAGTAAAGAAATAAAGCTGGTAGATCTCTGGGCTCTGGGTGAAATCTGAGTAACCCGGGGACTTGCATTGTACTGCAACGTTAAATCAGATGCTGCATGGGAGGCAACCCATGGAGGTGTTTTGGTGAAGTCTAAGTAGTCAAAATACCCGAGTCGTGCCAAAACGTTAAATCAGGCGCTTCTTGGGAGGCAACCCAAGTTGTAATTGTAAGATAGATATAGTGTTTATATGTGTTGATGTGTGCAGGTGATTAAGATGCAAAATTTGAAGCTGAAACCAAATATCTGAACTTCAATTGCTGGTACAAAAGTTCACAGAACGAGTCGTCATTAGACATAACGACTTGTCAATCGACTCGTGGTCACTGATGTAGAAAATAGTGTAAACAATGGTTGACCAAACAAGTCATTGCCTGTGACAATGAATCGTAGGGTCTTCCGTTAAGTCTAATGTATTAAAGACGAAATTAAGCTGAAAAAGTTGACAACGAGTGACTTAATGAATAATTGGGAGTCCCAACGATTCGTCAAGTGACCCGTCATGAAGCTACTGCAGTTCAGGGCCTATGAGTCGTGCCACGACTTGTTGGGTAGCACCACAAGTCGTACACGAGTCGTTAGGTCCCAATTAAGATTTTTATCTATTCAAATGAACGAAAGAGCCAAATGAGTTGTGGCTTAGGCTAATGACCCTTTATGTGGGTCGTGATATACTTTAGTTAAAATCTCCATCCAACCCGACCCACGTTTAAATAAGGCAAATCAAGATTAAAATGAATTAAATCACTCGAACCCTCCCACTGAATTCCCTCACAGTTTGAAACTCTCAAATCTTTTAAGAAAAATTCCCCACTTCTTCTTCTCCCAAAGCATCTCAAATTTTCACATAAATCACAATCACACATCCAATTGCACTCAATCTCTCACCAAAAAAAAGAACTCACACACACACATGATCACACACAATTCTGCTCAAGTGCAACATTCAATCACAATATCAAGTTAAAATCCCTTCTCTGTTCTTACACTTATGAGTATTAAGTTATTTAGAGCTTTACCCTACTCATTTACAATTGTAAATTCGAACTCTACCATGAGTTTTAGATGAAACCCTACTTCCATGACTTTGTATGCGAACTTGAACACGGGACCTTTAATAAAAATGATGATATGTGCTTGTGAGAATATAAATTAAGTTGAGATGGAACATGGGTATTGTTATTTTGCACAAGGCTAGTGATGATGTCTCAAATAACGACTTGTGGGCAAGCCCAACGAGTCATTACATGACCCATCACCACTACTATAAGCCCAGTAAATAAACTCTTAGGGACAAGCCATATAACGAGTTGTGGTATCACCTCACGACTCGTTGTGTAGCTCGTCCTGAGTGGTGAAATGGGATATGTAAACAAGGAATCTCATGGTTGGTCTAACGAGTCTTTGCCACAAGAAATGAATCATCATGACCAGTTATTAAGTCCACTGGTTCAAATAAAAGAAAAACTAACCTGCAGATGATGAGTGACCTCACGAGTCGTGGCTAGTGGAAACGACTTGTTGAGTCCCTCGTCCTGTCTGCAGGGACATAGTAAATATTTTATTTTTGTTTCATTTCATCTTGCATACTAACTGTAATTCTACAGGTACAATGGCACCAAAAGCTACACCAAAGAAGGGTCCAGCCAAGAAACAGGTGCCGAGGAGAAGTTAGCCCTCATATCACAGACTTAGGGACGAGCCCTCATCCTCCGAAGAGTCAAGTGGCTCGGTGGAGGAATACGACGTTTCAAAAGAGCCGTTCGAGAGGAGATCCACCAGTGATAGGACACAACGCCCTATAAATCCAAAAACCCTGGTTGATTCTCCTATTCCACTTACAAGAGACCCACCGAGCCGAACAGAGGAGAATGTTGGGGCCACAGTCCAGATTGCCCCCGAGGGAACCACAGCTACGACAATATAGAGGGTGATGATGAGTCATGTGCCCAACAGGGGAGCACAGATGATGAGTTCATAGAGACTTCAAATACTTCCAATGATCAACCACAGCAGGTGAGGCGATGGTGTGTTCGTGGATGCGGGCCATTTACAATAGGGACATTGCTCCGAATGAAAAAGGCTATCCAAAGAGGAGCATCTATGAGGAGCCCAGACTAGTCAGCACGGGGCACAAAGACCTCCCCGAGATGCAGGCATTATTTGATAGATATAGGTTCGGGTGGTTAACTGAGCTATCGGGGAGCTATAACCCCTGCCTGGTTAGAGAGTTTTATGCTGCCTATGCAGCCACGTTACAACGTCTGGCTTTGGGAGGCCAAGACTGGAAGAAGAGGCCCACATTGATACAGGTGTTGGTTTAGGAGACACCTGTAGACATCTCTAAGAGGACCATCTCTAGGCTTCTCTACGATCCAGACTATCATGCCTCAATGAGCACAACCGAGTTTGATCACAGACTGTCTGAGTTCAAGAAAGTCAAAACCAAGAAGCTGAACAGTGAAGAATGAATCAGGTAGTACACTTGGCTGTCACGCGTCATTGCCACACGGGTTTCGCTAGTTGAGTGGTTTCATGGCACCGAGTCACATATAAAAAAAGCCACACTGAACTTCCAAGATAAATTCTGGTGGCCATCACTTTGGCACAGGTTGGTACCGACCAGCAATGACAATGTGCTTTCACCTGACAGAGCTGCACTTGTAGCTAGCATCATGGTGGGGTACACCATAAATTTCCCATGATATATGCTGAAAAGATTAGAGAGCGGGCGATAGTCGACACTATCAGGAGTAAAAGGTGCCAGAATTACCATCCGTTGATCAGCAAATGGTGGTCCATAAGATCATTGATATCGAGTTGATAAGAGACGAGACAAACCCGACATCGAGAGTGAGGAGTCAGTCTGTCGTATTCGCTGGAGAGACTTATTTGGAAAAAGCATTGAGCAGCGGTATAAGGACTGAGGCTGCATTGTTTACCGAGATTGTGGCAGAGCCCACAGAGGCCAGAGAGTTTGGTAGCAAGCCTGGGGCTACAAATGCAGCCGACATTCTCGCACCTGCTGAGGTTCCAGAGTCCTCATCCACAACAGCAACACCTCGACCACCTGTTGCACCCTCACGTGCTTCTCCAGCTGGCCTAGTTACAATTTCTCAAGAATTTTTGACTGACATAGCTAGGCGGCTGGCAAAAGCCAAAAAACAGAAGGCACACACAACTCTTCAAGTTAAGGTATTAATGGAGAAAGTAAAGTTGTGGGTTACAATGGAGTTGGTGTCACTCTCTAGTTCAGTGGATGGCTGGTTGGATGCCTTTAAGAGGCTATGGATGAGCTCCTTGCACAGTTACAAGCACTCGAGTTGTATAGATGGTATGTAGAGGTAGCAGTACTCCGAGCTGAGGTGTGGGAGTTATCCACACGACAGGTAGCTATGATCCCTCCACCCGTGCTTCTAAAGATTGATGACGAGAGAGAGGAAGAGCTACCACCAATAGTTGATTTCATCACTGAGGAGCCATGGCGTAGGATAAGGGTAAGAGGCCTCATGAGGAGTCAAGCTTTGATGCAGATGATTCTCTGCTCCATGAGCAAAAGCGAGAGTGGAGAGAGATGGAGGCAACACTGCATTTATCCAGAGATGAGGCTTGACAGAGGGTCATGGTTGAGGCAACGAGAGCTCTTGGAGAAGGTACGAGCTCTGTGGGTTCTGAAAATGCACCGGGTCAAGCTGGTGGTATAGGAGATGACACTGGAGGAGTATCTGCACCATCCACTAACCAGGACGCAAATGCCTAGGTCACACAGTTATGTTCCCTATTTCAATGTTTTATTTTTATAAATGTGTCGAGGACAACGCATGCTTTTCTTGATAGGGGTGGAAAGGGATACCTATGTATTTTTGCTGAACATAACCCTAGGATTTTTCTTGCAGGATATCTTTTCCCTCAGGTGTTCCTTATCTATTAGAACCGACACATTTAGGTTTTTATGTTTTTGTGTTTATTTGTGTCAGTCGAAAGAAAATTAGGTGAACTTAAGGTAGTCAATATCATGGATTTTTGAAAATGTTTGAACTGATAATGTGATACCCCTTCTAAAATTTTTATGTTTGTGCGCTAAAATTGATAAGCATGACCATTGTTAATCTTTGCATGGCATTAATATTGTGAACATGTTTACCATTGTGTGACTGTACTTGAACTAGCAGTTACGAGAAGTGACGATGTTGGATTGTGCAATGTGTGAGTAAGGTTTAATTGTTAAATTATGATGTGTGTGTCAATCTAGAACTTGTCTGGTTAGTCATACCGAGGTAGAGGATGGGAAACTAGGAATGAATCAAAGGCCATTTTTGATGCATGAGTCCACTTTTGCCTTAAAAGACCTACCAAATGGATATAAATATCCCTTGATCCAAATTTTGAGCTTAAATTAACCTTTATTTTTTTTTAACACCAATTCACCTTCCAATTTGATTAAAATGAACCTGTTTTGGCCCTGGTCCCTCCATGGACACTGTGAACCTCAACTCAGGAAAATTTTCTAAGTTGAGGGTGGCTATCATAGGGGTGATTGAGAAGAGTAGGGTTGAATGAAAATGAAAGTGCGGGTGCGATGTGCATAATGAAAGAAAAGAAAATTTTCTTGTTAAAATGAAAAGGAGGCAAAAGGAAAAAAATGAAAGTAATGAATAATTAAAAGAAGGAACACCGCACTTGTAGTTGCAAATGAAAGTAAAAGAAGAAGAAAGCAAAGGAAAAAGGGAGAAAATATGAAAAGAAGGTTAAGAGTGGAGCCAAGGTGTGTGTAGTGCCAAGGAGGGTTAAGCTACTAGTCCCATATTTACCATACCCAAACCCGAGCCTACATTACAAGCGTAAGAAGTCCTATAGTGATCCTGGTTAACCCGTCTGAAAATCGAGGTATTGAAAGTAAAGGCAAGCTTATGGTATTGCATGCGCACAGTTAGAATTTCTTTTTGAGAGCGAGTGTGCTAGTCCCAAGAGGAATACATTGATATGATCATATACAGATGTGTGAGTGTGGTACTTCTTTGTGGTGAGAGAATTTGTTCAACAAAATCATCTGCAAACTGTCTGGGTTAGTGTTATAGAATTATGTGCATGGTTGCAAGTGACAGTGTATTGCCATGTTTCAATTCCCTCTATGTCATGGTTGAAATTTTACATATGCACTATGATTTGATTTTTTATGATAATGGAGGGGTTAGAAAATTTGATTTGATGAAGAGTTGTGACTGTCGTAAGTTTCCTAAAGTTCTTTTGATTGAAGCGTCATGTTAGTTTAATTTTATTTGTTTTGCCCTAGGACATGCAACAATTCTATGTTAGGGTGTTGATGTGCCATGATTTTACAAAACTTTTGACGCTTAAAACCAAGAAAATATGCACATTTCGGGTAGGTTTATATTGATATGATGTGTTTCTATTAATTGTTGCAGGAAAACAGGTCCGGAACGTGAAATGGGCAAAGTAAGGAAAATTGGACCAAAATGCAGCCTGCTACTTATGAAGGGCATATTTACACACTTCATAGACATATTTTTACCTGTAATTTACTATGTTTTGAGAACAAATTATGTGTATTTTCATGAAAATATGTAATATATTTATAAAAATAGCCAACGCATGTGATTAGATGTTTTCAGGGCTAAAAGTAATGAATTTGGGTGTATTTGAGACATTTGGATTGAAGTCAAAGAAGAAGGAATACACTACACAAGAATTAAAGGAAAAAATAAATAGGTGCAATGCCACGCCCGCGCGACAAGCCGCACGAGGCAGCAGTAAGATAGCGTTACAGGCTACGCGAGGCACTG